>JAVLUX010000029.1:38307500-38355000 GCA_032164185.1 Moxostoma hubbsi
TTCATATTGGATATGGCAGCAAACATTCAGACGTGTAAAGCTAGCATGCATGCTAATGCGCAATTACCCGCAGGAAATGCATAGTGATTATAATGTTGTGTTCAGGTGGAGGGAAATGTTCAAATGTTCTTCACTTCTGATGTGTATCATTCAACTGTCACATCAGATTGATCTACACTAGCAGTAAGGGCATACCAGCTATGATGAGTATTTAAAGATGGCTTTTAGCATGGATGGAGGAGGTGCACAAAGACCAAAACAACACAGTTCTGTCGTGTAACTTTAAAAGTACTCTGACATCTGACCCGAGAACACATTAAACACAATAAGTTTAAACTTCTTCAGAACGTAGATTCTTTGTGGCATCTGCGCTAACAAATAAAACATAACACAGATGTCTTGACATGCATTTTTTAAGGTGTTATGTTCTTTTTAACTTGCCACAGTGTCTACAAAAATTAGGCAGTCCTGGCAAAAAACTCAAACACAGTGAGACACAATGGTCGAAAACATCCGTCAGCCCCTGACCTGTCTTAGTTATACTTTAAAAACTGACCCGAACCTGGTCCGACGAGTCCCTCTAATCTTCTGCTTGTAGTATTAGCGAAATGCATCATATTTTTGGTGTTGAAGCAATTCACTTGCATAAAATGGCTGCTTTAGGCTAATAGGGCCACCATTGGTCGGTAAAACAGATAGTCCTGTCCCAAACTCATCCCAGGTTGAGCCAATATAGCGGAGTCAGTCGAGGGTGCGTTTATCAAGACTATTGTTAGCCAACTATGGTCGTAAGTTCAATCGTTATCAACGAAGTTCAACGATTTGGTGTTTCCCTGAAACCATAGATCCAATGAACACTCAAAAGCAGCATTGCAAAGTTGTGGCTGAAGCATATTTTCTTGCTTGTTTGCCGTGTAGACATCATCTCACTTCACAGAGGCGTCTTTATTTTTTTATTCCATATATTTCTCTCATTCTGTCAAGACTTTGAGAACTTCTACATGCACTTAAGAAAACGGGCTTACGGTGCCGTTCTGAAGTGTAATGCGAACACGAATGCAGCTTTACAAGGGATTAAAGGCTGCTAAGAGAAAGAGCTTTAACACGCAGATCATTTCAGAGAACACTGTTAATGCATGAGTGGCGTTCTTATATGTTTTGAAAAGTGTGCATCATGCATGCTCAAATACGTCGGGGGAATCCCAGAGTCTGAAGTAAAGGGAAATCCCAGTGCATGCCGCTATCATGTCTTAAGCAGCTTCCTGGAGTAGGTATAAATGAGCTCTTATAATTGAATACCTCTTCAAATGTGTACTCCACCCCTTTGTGATGTCATTAACAACAGCTCTTTATTGTTGAACCAAGAAGGATCAAACGATGGATGTGCAACATAGTTGCTACTTTTTTGTGAAACAGTCGTGGGTAGCTAGATGATTTCTCCAATGATAAATCATACTACGGTGGTTAAGCAGAGCGCAAAGGCTCTGATATACTTCTGGAGAACTCTTCTTCACTCTCCATTCAGGGGTAAAAAGACGTTCTGAACAGCCGAGCAACAATATACTATTTGCGAACATTCAGACACCACCCACACCACTGTGGGAGGTTTAGAGGATCATTTAAATATGAGGACGCTACATGCAAATCCTATGCAAATTAATTCAAGTGTGTTATCAATGACTTTGTCTCATGCTATGAGTAGAATTCACATGAGGTCAGTAAAAGAAACCGTTTTAACCACTCGATGATGAAAGTAATATATATATGCATTAGAAAATGTTTAATTTGTCTTGTTTAGAATCTGAATTCAGGGCGCTAACATGCAGTATGCGGTCATAATATGCGGCAATTACGCTGTTATTGTATTTATGATGACACCGATACTACTGCAAATATGGGCGTATAAAAGAGCGTTAATATTCAGAATATATACATAAGAATGGTGACAGAGGCATATCTTAAGTTGGGCAGATGTGTAAATGGCTTTCGCTGCAGATGGCGTGTGAGTTAATGGACACTTGAGAGTTTTTGAGTAGATTTGATTCATTTTGTAGACTAATTTAACTAAAAATGTGATTGCATGACATGGTATTGCACGCCGATGTGTTCATGTTGAATACTGACTGAAAAATGTAAACAAAGTAGTAGGTGGAGCTTCAGGTCACCTACTGATGACGTGGACCAATGGCAGTAAAAGGGGTTTAGCAGCCGGTTTGAAATTTTCCTAAAAGCTTGCCCATATGTCATTGTACGGGAAATGCACCCCTGGTTGGGATGGAAAGCACAATGAGTACAAGTGCTTTTTATTTTATCCCCTTTTCTCCCAATTTGGAACAGCCAATTCCCACTACTTAGTAGGTCCTCGTGGTGGTGCGGTTACTCACCTCAATCCGTGTGGTGGAGGCAGGTCTGGACTGGGAAGTGAAATCGGCCCTGGATTTTACTGGATTGGTTCGCTGTCCTTTTCTGCATATATATATATATGATATCGCTGCACCATTTTGTGGTCTGTTCTGCATAGCGTGGCGGCTCATTTTTGCTTATCGCGGCCCACTCGGCACGTTTCGCAGCCGACCCACTCGGTTCTCCCGCTGGCCAGTCCGCCCCTGATCGGCCCCAAAGTGCGTCGGCCCACTGGGAAAATGCCAAGTATGCCAGATTGCCAGTCCAGCCCTGGGCGGAGGACTAGTTACCCAGTTACCTCTGCTTCTGAGACCGTCAATCCGCGCATCTGATCACGTGGCTCATTGTGCATGACACCGCGGAGACGCACAGCACGTGGAGGCTCATGCTACTCACAACTCATGCACAACTTTGAGAGCGAGAACCACAAGGAGGTTACCCCCATGTGACCTCCCTCCCTAGCAACCGGGCCAATTTGGTTGCTTAGGAGACCTGGCTGGAGTCACTCAGCACGCCTTGGATTCAAACTCGTGACTCCAGGTGTGATAGTCAGCGTCAATACTCGCTAGTCAATGCTTTTTCAAGGAAATCAGCCTATGGTTGGTTTACTTATAGTTGATTTTGTATATTAAGCTAGGAAGCTTCTAGGACAATATAATGACACGTCTAATGGTCCAGCTTCTAAAACAAACTCAATAGAGATTTAGACAACCAAGAGAATACTTACTGACAACAACGCTCAACACAAACTGAATCAGAAGTTAAAAAAAGAGGATTTTCATTCCTTCAACCAAACGCCAAACCGATTAAATTAGGGGGGTCAGACCCAATAATTTGCATCCTGATAGTCAAATAGAAAAATTTAATGAACTTGACTAAATTGAAACAGTCAAGCACAAGGAGTTCAGCTAAAAAAGATCTATCCATCTATATTCATATGCGAATTCAACCACTTGATTCACACACTTGACTGTTATTAATTAACTTTCTTTTACTCCCGGTAAGAGAACAAGTATGAAATCTCACCACGCTATACTTGCAAACATTGAAAGCCACCTCTGCAGGTATTCTGCATAAGCACACATTACATAATGCTCTCAGAATAGCTTCAGTTCTCTCCGAACGCACACCTACACACGGCAAAGTCTTCACATTTTCTGCTGAATTTGACTGCTTTTTTTTTTACAGTCTGACTCAGCGATAAATGTCCACTGAGAGGTGCCTGACTTTGAGTGACTCCTCTGGCATGTACTGGCCTCCATTAAACAGTGCCGTTACATATTGAATTATTCAATTAGTACAATCAACTTAATGAGCAAGGAAATCTTACAAGAGTGTCCCAGACGAGAATGATTAACTGTCAACAGATGTAGACACATTCACACCACCTGAATTGGCCAAATATGACTTAATAAAACAACAATAATAATAATAATAATAATAATAATAATAATAATAAACAGGGTGTTTGGAATGGAATACTAATGGTAATGTAGCATTGAAAGTATATATATAAAAATGTTTCATTTTAATTGCAGTTTTGTGTAAAAATGTGTTCTTTTCTGTACTTTGAGTTACTTTATCAGCAGGATAAATGTTTAAATGCAGTTACTGCTAGACTGTGATTTCTTTTCATGCCACTTTATTATTAAGAGTTGTGTGAATGCTGGCACTAATTAAACAGCATGGCACGTCATGCCAGATGTTGCCCTCACATGCCGCCAAGTGGGCGATCTCAAGGGGCGGGTAATTTTATTCTGTACATTATTATTCATTTCTTCCCCTTCTTGCCCCAAACTGAACTTTTGATTTGATGTAATTTACTGTATGATTATGTGCTTATGAGACTACACAGCAAACGATCATTTTCTTCATCTGTGTTTTTGTGTAACTGTATTTAAAAGCATTTAAACATCCTTAAATCAAGAACAATTTACCTACAAAGCAAAATTATGTAGGATATATTTTTAGAAAATGTATCTGGAAGTCATTTGATAATAATTTTAAAATTATTGATTAATCATTTTTTATTAAAACAAATATTTGTATTAAAACGATTTGCCAGTTGGATCAGAAAAATAAACTTAATTATATTATTCAAACACACACACACAAAAACACTCACACTCTCTCTCTCTCTCTCTCTCTCTCTCTCTCTCTCTCTCTCTCTCTCTCTCACACACACACACACACACACACACACACACACAAAAACACTCTCTCTCTCTCTCTCTCTCTCTCTCTCTCTCACTCACACACACACACACAAAAACACTCTCTCTCTCTCTCTCTCTCTCTCTCTCTCTCTCACACACACACACACACACACACACACACACACACACACACAAAAAACACTCTCTCTCTCTCACACACACAAAAACACTCACACTTTCTCTCACACACACAAAACACTCACTCACACACACACTCTCTCTCTCTCTCTCTCTCTCTCACACACACACACACACACACACACACACACACAAAACACTCACTCACTCACACACAGATGGAAAAGACAAATAAACAGTTCAAGACATTCTCTGAAAATATGCCTCGTTCTCCAGTAAAAATACTAAACATGCATGAAACAAGATCAATTAGCCAGACAAGCAAAATTGTATAACAAGACAAAAACATTGATTAAGAAAACGACTCTTTGCTTGTTGGTTATCAGTATATATATATAAACTGTTTCAGTGTTAGCAACACAGACGTGTATTTCTCGTCAAATGAGTGACATTCCAGACCTGCTGGTTGTTAAATTGACAAGTGATTACGCCATCGCATTATTATTATTATTTAACTTTTTTGAGGCCAATTAGTCATCGAAATGCCACAGATTGAATTTGTAGCGCAAACACTAGAAATTATGCTATAAGTGCTCCCGCGACACACCATGAATTTGCATATTCTAACTGCAAACACTGACGGCCTTATAAGATAAATCAGTGCTTTTAATTAGTGTTTAAGTGGCTGCAAGATTTGCACATTGTCCTCCCATCAATCGTGGCAATGTGTAGCATACAGCATGAGGAAGGAAGTGTGTGAGCATGTCAGGTGACTGTTGCTGCATCCATAATGCAGGATGACTGTGGCTCTTCTTCTGCTGCCTTGGCAACCGAAGGGGCGGAGCCATTCTGCCTCAGTGGGATGTGGGATTTAATCAGAATCTCATGAATTATGAATGTGTTGCTGCTTCTGTCATGCAGCTAATCACAGGGCTGTTAATGCAGGCACTGAGTCGCATGTTCACAGAAAACGAAAAATGAAGATCACAAGCAGGGGTGGCAGAGGAGAGGAGTCATTTATTTTTTTCTTCCTTTTATCTATATAAATCAATCTTGAAAAATTATGTTTTTATTGACCGAGTTATTTATGGAAGCAGGATCCTGCCTCACATAAACATTTGGGCCATATTTTAGGAGCACAATGATTTAAGTGCAGCATTACGTGATGCGTTACATGCACAAAGTGAATGGGCATGTCATATGACGTTTTGACATTTCTGTACAAGCATGCGCTAAGCCTAGGCACAAGTGGGTTGGCAAAACCATGTGTGCAAGGCGCTAATGGGCTGGGTCAAGTGCAATTTAATTCAGAGTTTCTTCTCTAGTTATTGCACAGTCTGCATCCTATTATATAATCCATTTGGTGTCAAACAACAGTGATATAAATGAAGATACCCCATTTTGCAATGCCCAATTCCCACTACTTAGTAGGTCCTCGTGGTGGCACGGGTACTCGCTTCAATCCGGGTGGCGGAGGACAAGTCTCAGTTGCCTCCACGTCTGAGACCGCCAATCCGCGCATCTTATCACGTGACTCGTTGTGCATGACACCATAGTTGCCTGGATCGAAGAACACCGCGACTGGGGTCTGGGTAGCTCAGTGAGTATTGACGCTGACTATCACCCCTGGAGTTCGTGATTTTGAATCCCAGGGTGTGCTGAGTGACTCCAGCCAGGTCTCCTAAGCAACCAAATTGGCCTGGTTGCTAGGGAGGGTAAAGTCACATGGGGTAACCAAATTGGCCCGGTTGCTAGGGAGGGTAGAGTCACATGGGGTAACCAAATTGGCCCGGTTGCTAGGGAGAGTAGAGTCACATGGGGTAACCTCCTCATGGTCACTATAATGTGGTTCTCGCTCTCGGTGGGGCGTGTGATGAGTTGTGCCTGGATGCCGCGGAGAATATCGTGGAGCCTCCACACGCGCTAGGTCTCCGCGGTAACACGCTCAACAAGTCACGTGATAAGATGCGCGGATTGACAGTCTCAGACGCGGACGCAACGGAGATTCGTCCTCCGCCACCCGGATTGAGGCGAGTCACTACACCACCACGAGGACTTGGAGCGCATTGGGAATTCCAAATTGGGGATAAAAGGTAAACACCACGATAAACAGTCTTGTTTTTAGAACAAGAAAAGCTTCATTATGGAAATGTATACTTGGTCAAATGGGTGAATTTTATAACTACAAAAATGCCTCTCATGATACAAGCAAAACACACCATTACCGTCTCAATACTTTCATAAAATCGTGCAAAAATATATACAAATTTGACAATGGGGCAAGCAAAATGAATTCTAAATGTTACGTGCACTATTCTCTCAAGTATGACCATCCCTCGCCCCCCAAGACATGAAAGAAAATGCAATTTCTCAAGATATATGACCTCTTTAAGTACATGCTTATATATATATATATATATATATATATATATATATATATATATATATATATATATATATATATATACACACACACATACATACACACACACACAGGCTATATTGCTGGACAAATGCATCAAACTCTGACCTCCTAATTCCATGAAAAACAAACTGACAAAGAAACTTCTAGCCTGGCTGATTTGATTTCCATTGAACCATGAGGGTTAAAACTGATGTCCTGCCTCAGTTATTACAAAGAATGCTGAACTGATAGATTAACATACAATGGCTAAACTCATTAGCTGCTAAAATGACTGATGTTGGGTGAAGAGAGTGTAGAGAATGATTCAGTGACGGTTTTGGCACTTCTGCAAAGAGATTAGACAGATTGATTAGACATGCGAGAGAAGTACCATCCTGTTTTCTGTGGTGAAGAATCAAACGATGAATCTTGTCTTCTTGCACTCACACTATGACAAACTGAATTTTGCAGTTTTTACATTCTCACAGCAAATACGTTTTAAAGCTCTAAAATGGTGTCATGATGCCAAATCCCCCCCCCCCCAGTAAACCTGTTGACGTTGAGTTTGATGACAGATCGAAACAGTCGAGGGATGAGCTCATGACGCTAATAAAGCAAGACAGGAGAAAATATTTTTGTAGCAATCTGATGATCATTAACATGCACTGCTGTCAAACGTCAGGCTAAAAATGCTCATCCTCTTCCTGATCTAAAGATTCTATCAATACTTCAAAATGCAAGCTTTAACGCGCTAGCGAGCCAGCATTCATGCTAAGCAAGCTTTGGAGGAGGTTTCATCAGATTATATGAGCTGATATGTTCCAGGACTCATAACTTCTGTCACTCTGATGTAACATTTATTCTCTGTTGAGAGAATAACTTTTCTTGTCTCTAAGAAATGCAAAGAAACTTACTGAACAAAAAGTTTGAATGACATCAACAAGTTGGCCCACACGACTCCACAAGCCGAAGTGTCCTTGGGCAACACACTGAACCCCAAGTTGCTCCCAATGGCCGGCTAGTGCCTAGCGACAGCTCTGCCATCATTGGTGTGCGAATGGGTGAATGAGATGCAGTGAAAAGCTCTTTGAATACCTCTAAGTTTAAAAAGTCGCCATATAAGTGAAGATCATTTACCATAGTGAATGATGAGTCAAGAGTACAGGACCCAAACACTGCAGTTTTAATAAAAAGATGCAAAACAAACACCGGAATCAAGAACTGAAGGAAACAAGAAACAAAAGACACCAAAATACACACGAGGAATACCAAGGAATAAATACACAAGAGGCAAATGAGAAAAGAGGAACACCTGGAACTAATAACCACAGGGACCAATGAAGAAAGACCACATAAAGAACAAGACAAACCCCACAATAAAGCACAAGACAAGAAAAGGTCAATAAACATACATGGCGACCCCCCCCCCTTAAGGAGCTGCTCCTGACGCTCCTAAATACATATACACGAAGAGAAAAAAAAGTTCATAAGAGGAGCAGAAGACTCTAGGGGGGCTGGCAGTCCAGGAGGGAACAGGAGGGGAACAAGAGGAGCTGAAGGCCATGGGTGATCTGGAGAGTCCATTGGAGGGCAAGATGGACCAGGTGGACAAAACGGAGCAGACAGAGGGCCCGGAGACAGACGTGGACATGGAGACCAGGGTGGAGCCGTCGGAGGGCACGGACACAAGGGCAGACCAGGGCGGAGCCGGCGGAGGGCCCAAAGACCAGGGCGGACCAGGAGACCAGGCCGGAGGGCCTGGAAACAGGGAGCGGACCAGGAGACTAGGGCGGAGGGCCCAGAGACCAGGGCGGACCAGGAGACTAGGGCGGACCAGGAGACCAGGGCGGAGGGCCCGGAGACCAGGGCGGACCAGGAGACCAGGGCGGAGGGCCCGGAGACCAGGGCGGACCAGGAGACTAGGGCGGAGGACCAGGAGACCAGGAGACTAGGACAGATCAGGCAGAGGGCCCAGAGACTGGGGTGGACCAGGAGACCAGGGTGGAGCCACTGGAGGGCCCGGAGACTGGGGTGGACCAGGAGACACAGGGTAGAGCCAGTGGAGGGCCTGGAGTCCGGGGTGGACCAGGAGACACAGGGTAGAGCCAGTGGAGGGCCTGGAGTTCGGGGTGGACCAGGAGACCAGGGCGGATGGCCAGGAGACCAGGAGACTAGGGCAGATCAGGCAGAGGGCCCAGAGACTGGGGTGGACCAGGAGACCAGGGCGGAGCCACTGGAGGGCCCGGAGACTGGGGTGGACCAGGAGACACAGGGTAGAGCCAGTGGAGGGCCTGGAGTCCGGGGTGGACCAGGAGACACAGGTTAGAGCCAGTGGAGGGCCTGGAGTCCGGGGTGGACCAGGAGACACAGGGTAGAGCCAGTGGAGGGCCTGGAGTCCGGGGTGGACCAGGAGACACAGGGTAGAGCCAGTGGAGGGCCTGGAGTCCGGGGTGGACCAGGAGACCAGGGCGGAGGGCCAGGAGACCAGAGTGGAGCTAGCGGAGGGCCCAGAGATCAGGGTGACATGGGACTCAATGGGGTTCAGAGTTCAGCGTAGATGGGAACTCATAGGGCACAGAAGTCAGAGCAGCTGGGGACTCTGAGGTCAACCTTACACATGGTCTAGCCAGAGAGCAAATTGACATAGAATCAATGCAGAATCGATGTCTCTCCGGCATCGAAACAACGTGGATTTTACATCTTTTTGCTCATCGAAGTCGCATTGAATCTGTGTCATACATAAAATGTATCTAATTGTGTATCTTTACACTGTTCATGTTTCTCATATTCAAAAGCAATTGTGTTCAACATATTTCATCAAAAAAATTTAATAAAGCTAAATAAAGAATTGTACATAAATTCAATATAATATTAACAGAAGCATGAAAGAGAACATACCTGCATGAATAAAGAGACAAATTAATCAAAACAAGTTCGAATCTTCACTTATCAGTGAAAAGCGTTATTTTAGCCACAGAGCGTCCACACTCATGCTTAATGAACTCCAAAAATACAAGCTCCATATCATTTACACAAACTTCATACACATTTCAATAAGATTAAAGTGCATTTAAGAAAAAAAATGACATGTTTTATTACAATAAACCAAACTCATATAAAACTTTTTAGACGGAACTTCAACACAACTCACCTCTCTTCCGTCGAGAATACGCGAACTGAACGAGCGCAACCGGAACCGGAACACGAGTCTTAAAGGAGCCACGCACCATTTTTAACAATACTGAAAAATGACCATATAACAATAGAAACATGACATCTCAATTAAAAGAAATCAATATTAAAAGAATAAATGAAATGAAATATTAAAAGAATAATTTTCAGAATACAAAATAATTATATAAATATAACAAATGGTAATTAACAAGGAGAGAGATTTTGGGTGAATTTAATAAATATATAGAACACCTGTTACCTGGACATATTAAAGGACAGTGTTTTTATGGAGTCTGTTGACAATTCTTCAAAGAGGGGTGTCTGACAGACAATGCATCGCTTTGATATATATAATAAACCGCAAAAGACAAAACTGTTGTATGCCATAAACTACATGTTGTGCATCCACAATAATCTTACAGTTCTGATTATTTATAATATATTTAGCAGGTTTTTTTTTTTTGTTGTATGGCTGCACGTTCAATTGTAATATGATGTGCATTATTTGCCTCCGTGCTGTTGCATAAAAAGAACATTTGAAATACTCATAAAACCGGTTAACCGCAATTTTTACTTAGACCGTAATCTAACGGTCAAAGTCTCACACCGCAGCTTCCCTGGTCTGCACCATGTATGCTTCATCCATGCATTTGCAAACCCCCATCTGGTAAGATAAAAAGACGCAAAGGTGGAAAATTGTGACCAGTGATGAGAAAGCCTTTACCATTCAGTGATGTGCTGTGATGTGGCTCTGTTGAGGAGTTCCTCTCTAAAGGTAAAAGACATCAATCACAGTGAAACTGCATTTCAACAGTGTATAATTCCTTTTTTTCTCCCCTTTTCTCCCCAATTCCCAGTGCGCTCAAAGTCCTCGTGGTGGCGGAGGATGAATCTCAGTTGTCTCCACATCTGAGACCGTTAATCCGCACATCTTATCACGTGACTTGTTGAGTGTGTTACCATGGAGACGTAGCGCGTGTGGAGGCTTCACGCTATTCTCCGCGGCATCCACGCACAACTCACCACACGCCCCACCGAGAGCGAGAACCACATTATAGTGACCACGAGGAGGTTACCCCATGTGACTCCACCCTCCCTAGCAACCAGGCCAGTTTGGTTGCTATGGAGACCTGGCTGGAGTCACTCAGCACGCCCTGGGATACAAACTCGCAACTCCAGTGGTGATTATCTTGAAATATTTGGCATTTCAATGCAATACTCAAAAATAAAACCACTGTGCTCTGTATTTGCGCCTCTATGGGTGGATTTAATGCAAAGGCAATCTCTCTAAAATAAAAAAAGCGAATGGAACGGGGGGTAAAGCACTGGACGTCTCTCTAAAATAGAGAAATACGTACAGGTGTCATTATTAAACAGTATTATTACCCGTCCTACTTCTAATCGTCATCCCAACATCATCATATTTAATCCTTTAGTTAAAACACAAAAGACACCAGCACCAATTATATGTACAGCAGATGGCAATGTATTTAACCGTGTGTTATACTGTTGTTGTGAGACATACAGTTGTAATAATATAAAGTTCAATTGAGACGACTACCTCTGCCATGCTCATTTGGACCTCTGTGGTGACCATTAGTGCAGAGAATGCCACAAGGTTTGTCCCTGTAATCGTGATAAATAAGTATAACAAACAATATGAAAACACTATTATGCAAACAATTACAGATGGTAAACATTATCCAACAGTAACATTTCAGCTCTGCAGCGCACAGAAGTTTAGATGTTTCCAAAAATGTTTCTCCATTAATATTCCAGGAGAAAGTATCTGCTTACTTTGAGAGAGCAATTACAATTTGGCGCCAGCAGAGAATAACACAGAACAGGTTGGAGACAATCAACTCCCACTGCAGATTATCAGCCATATCTGAGCAATTACACGCAGAGATGAGTTTTTAATAAAAGCAGACCACAGTCAACCATCATCGTCTGTGAATTTACTTTTCAAGATTTTTATGCTAACTTTGAGCTGCAGACTTTCATACCCATGAATTTCATCCCTGTTATTTTCATGATCTCAAGTTTTTGTGCCCGTGTTCAGCATCAGAACCGTTCCAGCGTTCCAGTCTGGTGAAAGGTCAAAGTCTGTGTTAGAGGTTTTCCGCTGGCGAGTGTGTTTAGTGAAATTGTCGCACACTTATGCACAACACACTCCAAACACAGACTCTTTCTCTCTTCTATTGTCGATGTCCTGTCCGGAAGGGAGGTAATTTTGTCCTTGCTGTTGCCATAGAGATTTGTGTCAGTAGGAAGAGGCTGTATGTCCCTCTGAAAGAGGAGGAATGTGATTACAAGAGAAACGGGAAAAGCCTTTGTGATATGATGACAATTTATGGCTTTATCACAGGAATATCACAATGCTTCCATTACCACACAGGAGATGAGCACACACAGATATATAAATACACCTGATGCCTGATGAAATGTGACCTGCACCCTGAGCAGTAAACACATCACTATAAATGTTTTGCTTTGGGGGTTAAAGTGTCTGTCTGGAAGGGTCAGAGGTCTGTGTACCGCCCCAGGACAGCACTCCCCTTCATCCTATCAATTCATATATGTCCATTTGGACTCAAACAAGTAATATTTGGTCTTGTTCATTCCCAGACTCTGATTAATCCATTTTATCCAATCCAATCCATAAAGGTGGCCAAAACAAGAATGGAAAAGAAACATTTGTCAAGACAAATTCAAAAAGTATCAAGATTGCATAAAATACATTAAATATATTTGGCAGATGCTTAAATTCAGAACGATTTACATTGCAATTGCTCTATCAACCATATTGAACACCCAAGCAATGCCATTTCAACTGTATCTAATATGTTCTAGATTGCTGTTAGAGTAATAAAAACAGTTGATAATGTGTTCTAGATTGTTGCTAGAGTAATAAAAGCCGTTGCTAATGTGTTCCAGATTGTTGCTAGAGTAATAAAAGCAGTTACTAATGTGTTCCAGATTGTTGCTAGAGTAATAAAAGCGGTTGCTAATGTGTTCCAGATTGTTACTAGAGTAATAAAAGCGGTTGTTAATGTGTTCCAGATTGTTGCTAGAGTAATAAAAGCGGTTGATAATGTGTTCTAGAATGTTACTAGAGTAATAAAAGCCATTGCTAATGTTTTCTAGATATTTACTAGAAAAATAAAAGCGGTTGTTAATGTGTTCTAGATTGTTGCTAGAGTAATAAAAGCAATTGCTAATGTTTTCTAGATATTTACTAGAAAAATAAAAGCGGTTGTTAATGTGTTCCAGATTGTTGCTAGAGTAATAAAAGCAGTTACTAATGTGTTCCAGATTATTACTAGAGTAATAAAAGCGGTTGATAATGTGTTCTAGAATGTTACTAGAGTAATAAAAGCCATTGCTAATGTTTTCTAGATATTTACTAGAAAAATAAAAGTGGTTGTTAATGTGTTCTAGATTGTTGCTAGAGTAATAAAAGCGATTGCTAATGTTTTCTAGATATTTACTAGAAAAATAAAAGCGGTTGTTAATGTGTTCTAGATTGTTGCTAGAGTAATAAAAGCGGTTGTTAATGTGTTCTAGATTGTTGCTAGAGTAATAAAAGCGATTGCTAATGTTTTCTAGATATTTACTAGAAAAATAAAAACGGTTGTTAATGTGTTCTAGATTGTTGCTAGAGTAATAAAAGCGGTTGCTAATGTGTTCTAGATTGTTGCTAGAGTAATAAAAGCGGTTGTTAATGTGTTCTAGATTGTTACTAGAGTAATAAAAGCGATTGCTAATGTTTTCTAGATATTTACTAGAAAAATAAAAGCGGTTGTTAATGTGTTCTAGATTGTTGCTAGAGTAATAAAAGCGGTTGCTAATGTGTTCTAGATTTTTGCTAGAGTAATAAAAGCGATTGCTAATGTTTTCTAGATATTTACTAGAAAAATAAAAGTGGTTGCTAATCTGTTCTAGATTGTTACTAGAGTAATAAAAGCGGTTGCTAATGTTTTCTAGATATTTACTAGAAAAATAAAAGCGGTTGTTAATGTGTTCTAGATTGTTGCTAGAGTAATAAAAGCGGTTGTTAATGTGTTCTAGATTGTTGCTAGAGTAATAAAAGCGATTGCTAATGTTTTCTAAATATTTACTAGAAAAATAAAAGCGGTTGTTAATGTGTTCTAGATTGTTGCTAGAGTAATAAAAGCGGTTGCTAATGTGTTCTAGATTTTTGCTAGAGTAATAAAAGCGGTTGCTAATGTTTTCTAGATATTTACTAGAAAAATAAAAGCGGTTGTTAGTGTTCTAGATTGTTGCTAGAGTAATAAAAGCGGTTGTTAATGTGTTCTAGATTGTTGCTAGAGTAATAAAAGCGATTGCTAATGTTTTCTAAATATTTACTAGAAAAATAAAAGCGGTTGTTAATGTGTTCTAGATTGTTGCTAGAGTAATAAAAACGGTTGCTAATGTGTTCTAGATTGCTGTTAGAGCAATAAAAGCGGTTGCTAATGTGTTCTAGATTGTTGCTAGAGTAATAAAAGCGATTGCTAATGTGTTCTAGATTGCTGTTAGAGCAATAAAAGCGGTTGTTAATGTGTTCTAGATTGTTGCTAGAGTAATAAAAGCGATTGCTAATGTTTTCTAGATATTTACTAGAAAAATAAAAGCGGTTGTTAATGTGTTCTAGATTGTTGCTAGAGTAATAAAAACGTTGCTAATGTGTTCTAGATTGCTGTTAGAGCAATAAAAGCGGTTGCTAATGTGTTCTAGATTGTTGCTAGAGTAATAAAAGCGATTGCTAATGTGTTCTAGATTGCTGTTAGAGCAATAAAAGCAGTTGTTAATGTGTTCTAGATTGTTGCTAGAGTAATAAAAATGGTTGCTAATGTGTTCTAGATTGCTGTTAGAGCAATAAAAGCGGTTGTTAATGTGTTCTAGATTGTTGCTAGAGTAATAAAAGCGATTGCTAATGTTTTCTAGATATTTACTAGAAAAATAAAAGTGGTTGCTAATCTGTTCTAGATTGTTACTAGAGTAATAAAAGTGGTTGCTAATGTGTTCTAGATTGTTACTTGAGTAATAAAAGTAGTTGCTAATCTGTTCTAGATTGTTGCTAGAGTAATAAAAGCGGTTGCTAATGTGTTCTAGATTGTTACTAGAGTAATAAAAGCAGTTGCTAATCTGTTCTAGATTGTTACTAGAGTAATAAAAGCAGTTGCTAATCTGTTCTAGATTGTTACTAGAGTAATAAAAGCAGTTGCTAATCTGTTCTAGATTGTTACTAGAGTAATAAAAGCGGTTGCTAATGTGTTCTAGATTGTTGCTAGAGTAATAAAAGCGGTTGCTAATGTGTTCTAGGTTTGTTTCTACAAATTGTTTGTCCAAAACAATAATAAGAAATTGAGAACAAAATCCTTACCTGAATTCTTCTGTTTCTCAGATGTTTCTTCTGTTAATAGACTCAAAGTTTGCAACCAAGATATCTTAATATGAATTTATATTTCATAAAATCTTCCAAGAGCCATGGCTGGTCAGCCCATTAGGTGACATAGGCGAGCTCCTAGGGTGGCATTGATTTAGAGGCGCCGACCTACAGAGACAATAAATTTGTGTTCAATCTGTGTCAGAAAAGATATGTTCCCTGTTTGTTCCGATGACGTGTTGTGGTGCCCCCCATGAAACAAATAGACCATGTACTAAATGCCTTACCACATACTGTTTCTGTTATACCTGTTAGGCAAAACCCAATTAAAGTAGTATGGATGGTATGCCATTGTGCCCCAGTGTGGGGGTAGTGAATCAATGTGATACCCGATGCGTGAATTAATCTCTCTTTTGATTCGGTTCTTCTCAATGAATTTGTCTAACGTGCAGGCTCGTTTGAAGCTCTTTTGTCATGCAGTAAAACAGTAACAGGATGCTTTAGAAGACAGACAACAAATGCAACGCTGAATTAAGTGAATATTTACAGCTGTAATTAATCATTTGATGCTGTTTTTGCCAAATTAATAATAAAAAGAATTAAAAAATCATAGTACAATAGATTGTGTACTTGATGGGCCCCAGACTCCCCAGTAATGATGTAAGCCTAATGGAAGGGGATACTGAAGGGTCTCGCCTAGGGTGCCAAATGCGGTTGGACCACGCTGCCACTAACTTATACTTTCCACATTCATTTTATAGCTCTATTCTCTTACTGTATGTCAACAATTGACTCATTTGTGTCTACTTCATTTACGCCAAGGAATTCTAGGAGAAACATTTGAGACAAAGTTGAAAACATAACTGAGATCTCCATGAAGTCTTCTTAAATACCTCCTAATAACTCTCGAAGTTAAACTAGTGCATTGAATAAAACTATAATGCTACTGAAAAAAAGAACAAAACAGATGGGAACAATTGGCTAAGGTTTTTACGTCAAAAGTTCCCTGGATGAAATTTCCCAAACAGAATGTTGAATGTGAGCCGATTTCTCAAAAGTAGGACACAACACGCAAACAAACAGCTTGGAAAAACCCACATGATTCCTCCAGTGTTATCCAGAGAGACGGAGATAATGTCCTCAGTGTACTAACAGTGTAGCTTGTATGCTGAGAGCCAGTGGCACATTAGGAAAATGACCAGAAATGCAATGTTTACACTGCAAGCGATTCTCTTTTTCTCCCACACTGAACAAAATCTCAGAACACATCACAATGTCTGTTTCTCATGCTGCCTTCTCTGCTTCCATCTCGCCGCTCAGAAATGAAAAGAATTACATGTCATGCATGTTTAATGCGTTCTTTTTATTGCAGCCAGAGATGTGCATATTGCAACTGAAGTTAATGGCTCTTGCAAATGACGGACAGCGGAAAGGCCTGACTTATATTGCCGACTCGCAGCACGCAGAGAGCGAATGACTTCGGGCAAAACTCTCCAAGCATCTCTCAACATTTGAGCCTGCAGTGAGCCTGAAATGAGTCACGAAACAGTTCAATTCTGCACTGGAGACCTAAAAAAAGACTCTGTTCTTGTTCAGACCCTGCTGAAAAAGCAGTTCAGACCAGCACAAGCTGGTTTGCTGGTCTTCGGTGGCCTCCCTGCTCATTTAAAGTGGTAAAAATCACCTTAACAGCTGTAGAAGCAAGTTCTGATGTTATTAGTTTTAATATTTTGTTCATCTAATACAAATACGTACACAAACGTGGCTTCAGTGCCCAAATACTTTTGGTTCCACTGTATGTATGAATGCATTAAATACAGTAAAATCTCCAACACTTCAGTTGTTTAATGAGTTCAGTATTACAACAAGATATTCAATGATTATTAAAGCTATCTTGAAACTGTTGTTAAACTACATTCAACTACAACTACATCATTGTTCATGCCCAAAGTCCACGGGTAGTCAAGGGCCCCCTGGTAGTCAAGGGGGCCTGGGCACCGGCCCCATTGGCCCAGTCGGTAATCCGTCCCTATTCGATCGAACCGGCTCAATAAAACAAATTGGAGTTACCGATGCTAAATATACAGTAAGTCAGTCATTATGTTGACTTTTGTTTCCAAAATCCCAATAATAAGATCAAAATAATCAATTGTAACTCTTCCTAGAGCTTTCAAGATACATCCACAAAACTCGGCACAGACCTTCAGGATGTTCTGACTTAGTGTGCTATAAATATATATATATATATATATCACTGATCGGACTTACAGTTACTGCACTATGGAAAATCCCATTGACTTACATTGACGAAATGTTTAAACGAATGTTCCAACAAACACAAAGTGACGTTTCAAATGTATGCAACCTCATTTCAACACATTTCAACCCAAAGTACGTACATTTTCAGACAGCGTGGGGTGCCGGTAAAGCATTTGCATTTACATTTATGCATTTGGCAGATGCTTTTATCCAAAGTGCACTTATTACAGGGACAATCCCCCCGGAGCAACCTGGAGTTAAGTGTCTTACTCAAGGACACAATGATGGTGACAGTGGGGATCAAACCAGCAACCTTCTGATTACCAGTTATGTGCTTTAGCCCACTATGCCACCACCACTCAACATACATTTGTAAAGTGCTGTTGCCACTGAAGTTTCGCGACTTGCTACATTCTCCATTATTTACAATTGTTTTGTCAGACCAGCATCGCAGCCAGTTAACTCCGCCCCATCCGCTGCGTATGTCACGCCACGAGCACTGAGTGTTTAAAGTATCCAACAATCCATTCTCTGATTTGATGGTTGAAAAAGTGCATCATCAGGGTACTCGTAGTACACTTCTAGTCATTGCATTTTCAGTGTAAGCACACTATTACATACACTACAAAATGACTTAGAATAGTGCAGAAGTGTGCAGTTTGGGACACACCATGTGTCTATCACTTTACAAATGGTTTTGAACTTTCAGACAAGGCTTTGTAAAGCCAACACCACTACTCAGGGACGGATTATGACTTGCAAAGGCCCTGGGGCCAATTATCTCCAAGGGCCCCCCTCCACCCAAAAGTTGTAGAGTGGAGGCTTAAAGCCCAGGGCACCCCTGGGCAGTCAAGGGCCCAATGGTAGTCAAGGGCCCCGGGCAATGGCCCCATTGGCCTGGTTGGTAATCCGTCCATGCCACTACTTATTGGAAAATGGAGTTTTATACTGGAAAAGCAACACTGTTGTGAAAACCTGTCACACAACTCAAAAATTAAGCTGAGTTAGTCTCGATGAACATGACGACAACAGTCCTAAAGGTCAGAGTTGAAAAACCAAATTGGACTTATAGGCAATGTGAACGGAGAATCAACAACAATTCTGGGTCACTTTCAACTCAAATGAGCGTGAACAGAAGAGTGCTGTAATGGCAAAGGACCCAACTCATTTATTTGTGCAAATGAAATCATATTTCACACATGAGAGGAGGCGTTAACTAGACTGGAATGCGGAGCTGTCCCTGGAAATTAATATTATGCCGGACTATGTGACTTCTTATGCACTTTAATGACTGTTCAGAGATGTTTTGGAATTCAGACTTAAAGACACAGCTCATGATTTATTTTGCCTCTGTATTGAATAAGAGTGTGTATGTTATATACAGGATAAACCTCCAGGGTTCATCTTTGGGGAGCATTCACGTGCCCTGTGTTGATCTTCAGCTCTAAAGTCCGTGTTACATTTACATTTACATTTATGCATTTGACAGACGCTTTTATCCAAAGCGACTTACAGTGCATTTATTACAGGGACAATCCCCCCGGAGCAACCTGGAGTTAAGTGTCTTGCTCAAGGACACAATGGTGGTGGCTGTGGGGACAAACCAGCAACCTTCTGATTACCAGTTATGTGCTTTAGCCGACTACGCCACCACCAAAGCGACTTACAGTGCACTTATTACAGGGACAATCCCCCCGGAGCAACCTGGAGTTAAGTGTCTTACTCAAGGACACAATGGTAGTGGCCGTGGGGATCAAACCAGCAACCTTCTGATTACCAGTTATGTGCTTTAGACCACTACGCCACCACCAAAGTGACTTACAGTGCACTTATTACAGGGACAATCCCCCCGGAGCAACCTGGAGTTAAGTGTCTTACTCAAGGACACAATGGTAGTGGCCGTGGGGATCAAACCAGCAACCTTCTGATTACCAGTTATGTGCTTTAGCCGACTACGCCACCACCAAAGCGACTTACAGTGCACTTATTACAGGGACAATCCCCCCGGAGCAACCTGGAGTTAAGTGTCTTACTCAAGGACACAATGGTAGTGGCCGTGGGGATCAAACCAGCAACCTTCTGATTACCAGTTATGTGCTTTAGACCACTACGCCACCACCAAAGTGACTTACAGTGCACTTATTACAGGGACAATCCCCCCGGAGCAACCTGGAGTTAAGTGCCTTACTCAAGGACACAATGGTGGTGGCCGTGGGGATCAAACCAGCAACCTTCTGATTACCAGATTACCAGTTATGTGCTTTAGACCACTACGCCACCACCAAAGCGACTTACAGTGCACTTATTACAGGGACAAACCCCCCGGAGCAACCTGGAGTTAAGTGTCTTACTCAAGGACACAATGGTGGTGGCTGTGGGGATCGAACAAGCAACCTTCTGATTACCAGATTACCAGTTATGTGCTTTAGACCACTACATCACGCCCAACATCACTGTAAAAGGGATTAAAGGAGGAGGCGAGAACCGGCTTGACGATATAAATAATAGTTTAATGAAGAATGAACCAAAAAGACAAACACACAAAGATGTCAGACAGCTGTCTGTAAATCTCTCTCTCTCGCACTGCCGTCTTCGGTCGACCTTTATCCCTCTCTGAGGCTTGATTAGCCTGATTAGGGGACGGGTGTGCAGAATCATGACCCGCCCTCCACCCTGCCACAGTCACTTTAAAGGAACAGTTCACCCAATATTTACTCATGCCATTCCAAAATTCCTGATTTTTTGAAGAAAATTCATGGAAGTCTTTTCCATACAACAACAGTTGTTGAGTTCTAAAAGGGACAAAGAAAGCACCAAATTTACGTCGGAACAGCCACGATACGTGTAATAAACCACTTAATGTCATTTTGCAAAAATGTCACCACGTAATTTTCATGAGACCAGACTGATTCTCTTGCACAACTTCCAGCTGTAGAAACCAAGATTGCGTTCTATGTGAACGCCCCTTGAAAATGTGTCCGATGACCCCAAACCATCCTAATTATACAGGTCACCCTCAAGACCAACTAGTCAACTATTCGGTTAATTGGTCAATTAAAAACATATGTAGTGTTATAAATCCCTAGTTTGTCCCAGATGTTATTCTATATAATTCCGATTCAGTCACTGGAAAGTGTGATCGATAAACTGGAACGACAGGAATCCCTTTGTCACCATTGAGCCCTTAAGCGACACCTATAACCTGCCATGCGTGTACTGTCACTTTAAAAAACAAGCTTGCTAAGTGACATATAATGTAATGATTTATCTCCAGAAGGATAAAACAGTTCAAGGGTAATGCATGCTGTCAGTGTCCAGAGATATGAAGGTGATTGAGCCATTAATGTGCCAAAGAACACAAAGAACGTTCCTTGTATGACTCTGATGGTGAGTTTCCATTAACTCACATGGGGGGCATATTGCAACATGCTGAGCAATAAACAGACAGACCCCTTAACAACACATCATTTTAGTTACTTTTTACACCCAGTCCCTTAACAAAAAAATTAGGATGTTAGTCAAGGTTTTTAGCACCAAAAATATTAATCTAGTCACCATGTGCAAGGTTGATTTGTTATTTTCAGCATTGCAACAAAGGATTTTATTGCGAGCATCAACACAACTTCTGTATGTGTGATAAACAGATTTATTTTTATCTTACACCTGGTCACTTAGGGTAGAGTCACATGGAGTAACCAAATTGGCCCGGTTGCTAGGGAGGGTAGAGTCACATGGGGTAACCAAATTGTCCCGGTTGCTAGGGAGGGTAGAGTCACATGGGGTAACCAAATTGTCCCGGTTGCTAGGGAGGGTAGAGTCACATGGGGTAACCAAATTGTCCCGGTTGCTAGGGAGGGTAGAGTCACATGGGGTAACCAAATTGTCCCGGTTGCTAGGGAGGGTAGAGTCACATGGGGTAACCAAATTGTCCCGGTTGCTAGGGAGGGTAGAGTCACATGGGGTAACCAAATTGTCCCGGTTGCTAGGGAGGGTAGAGTCACATGGGGTAACCAAATTGTCCCGGTTGCTAGGGAGGGTAGAGTCACATGGGGTAACCAAATTGTCCCGGTTGCTAGGGAGGGTAGAGTCACATGGGGTAACCAAATTGTCCCGGTTGCTAGGGAGGGTAGAGTCACATGGGGTAACCAAATTGTCCCGGTTGCTAGGGAGGGTAGAGTCACATGGGGTAACCAAATTGTCCCGGTTGCTAGGGAGGGTAGAGTCACATGGGGTAACCAAATTGGCCCGGTTGCTAGGGAGGGTAGAGTCACATGGGGTAACCAAATTGGCCCGGTTGCTAGGGAGGGTAGAGTCACATGGGGTAACCAAATTGGCCCGGTTGCTAGGGAGGGTAGAGTCACATGGGGTAACCAAATTGGCCCGGTTGCTAGGGAGGGTAGAGTCACATGGGGTAACCAAATTGTCCCGGTTGCTAGGGAGGGTAGAGTCACATGGGGTAACCAAATTGTCCCGGTTGCTAGGGAGGGTAGAGTCACATGGGGTAACCAAATTGTCCGGTTGCTAGGGAGGGTAGAGTCACATGGGGTAACCTCCTCGTGGTGGTGATTAGTGGTTCTCTCAATGGGGCGTGTGGTGAGTTGTGTGTGGATCGTGGAGAGTAGCATGAGTCTCCACATGCTGTGAATCTCCGCGGTGTCATGCACAACGAGTCACATGATCAGATGTGTGGATTGACGGTCTCAGACATGGAGGCAACTGACACTTGTCCTCCGCCACCCGGATTGAGGCGAGTAACAGCGCCACATGAGGACCTACAAAGTAGTGGGAATTGGGCATTTTAAAATTGTGGAGAAAATGGGATTAACAAAACAAAACAAAAACTAGCTACTTTACATGCTGGGTTAATTTTATGTTAGATAATAGTTCATTTATAATATCTTGTAGTTGTCACAACAAAACATATGACAATTGCCTATTGAAAAATGTATAGGACATCAAAATGTACCATATTTATGGCGCGTACCAGTTCTGTTTTATGTAAAATAGCCTTTTCACTTTAGATACATAAATTGTCATAATTGAGTGTTTCTTCTGCAGTATTCAGCAATCTCATTTCTCAGGGGTTGATTAAAGTGAACAGACAGTGCTTGGTAGATAACTTATGAATTGTAATGGGGTATTGATTACAAATTACATGATAAAAATTGCAGTCAGTAACGTTGTAACACCATCCATGTGTGAAGACATCAGACCAGTTATACTTGAGAGTCAACGTCGCAAAAATGGCCTCAAAGTTATCACTAAAGCAAAAGTGCCGTCATTTTCATTTTTGAAGCATTTTACAAAATGATGTGTATTTGGGCATTTGTACACATTTGATGGATAAAACACATAGTGACACATTGTTATAATACACACAGGGTGATAATTCAAATAATGATTCAATGTGTTCATCAGGAGTTAAGAAAGTTTTGACATTAATCCTTTGCAGATTAACAGAGTTAATAGTTTACATCGCACAGTGATGTTTTTGCCTCGTGTCACCTTAAAAGTGAAATTATCTCTGTACATCCAGAGGTCAAATGCTGATTTATCCCGTGACTTGTTGAGTGTGTTACCACGGAGACGTAGCGTGTGTGGAGGCTTCACGCTATTCTCCGCGGCATCCACGCACAACTCACTACACGCCCCACCGAGAGCGAACCACATTATAGCGACCACGAGGAGGTTACCCCATGTGACTCTACCCTCCCTAGCAACCGGGACAATTTGGTTGCTATGGAGACCTGACTGGAGTCACTCAGCACACGCCCCACCGAGAGCGAGAACCACATTATAGCAACCACGAGGAGGTTACCCCATGTGACTCTACCCTCCCTAGCATCCGGGCCAATTTGGTTGCTATGGAGACCTGGCTGGAGTCACTCAGCACACCCTGGATTCAAACTCACGTGATAGTGATAGTGATAGTGATAGTCAGCGTCAATACTTGCTGTGATACCCAGACCCCAATTATTACATGTTTACGTGAATATTTTTTTTGTGAAAATGTATTCTATACATTTTTTAAAAACTACGACTGTCCCACCACACCAAATAAACATGCCCCTAATAAAGTTTTTGTACTTGTTAACCAAGTGAACAAAAGTGTCAAAAAAGTCAAAAAAGTAAATTTTGCCAAAAATAATGCAAAAAGTGTGAAAATGTTATTTAGTTGTGTGTATTTATGATACAAATGAAATAAACCAGTGAGAGTGGGACGATTTAACGTTCTAGAAATTCTCCGGATCTGTTGTAGAAGCATCTTATATGATTTAAACAGGACAAAATACATATGATATAATTCCACTCAAGTTTTAATGAGGAAAAGTGAAAGCATCAGGTAAAGGTTAGCCTTGCTTTAAAAGCCGCTGCTAGAATTTCTGAAAACACAAGGTTATAAAAACAAACATGTTTTGCCGTGAGAAAAAAACGAAAGACAAAATACGGTTCCTCACTTCTGACCTTCCATCAGGATGAGGTCACCACACAAACCTCTCATTACTGCAGAGTGGAATAACTGTAGGATATGCATTATATACCATAAACACAACAGTAATGCAACCTAAAGAACACTCACACCTCCTTATTGCTACATAAGGAACATGTAGGTATACTCGAACAGTCCTGTGTCGTCAGAAGGTTGATTGGTGCTATAAACCCACGTCCATTGTGATGCATCAATGCATATTTGCACCTGTATTAAGCACGTGTAGCTCAGCGTAACATATAATACAACTCCACTTGTGGATATATTGTTTACTTGCTACTTTGAGTTTATGTCACTAACCTGGCATTCATTGTACCAACCTGGGGCATCATAAACACAACTTTGTTTCCTGGTGACCTGCAATTGCATAAAAGTTTGATTTTACAAACCATCCTGCCATTCATGTGTGTGCAATATGCATCAGACGGTCAGTGAACGGACTGCGGGCGATCTGCAGGCGGACAGAAAGCTGACTTCAGGAGAAAAATGAAATGCAAGGGTAGAACAGTGCACATAAAAATACAAATTCTGTCATTGTTTACTCACATTGATGCTGTTGCAGATCGGCATCACTTTCTTTTATGCTTGGAAGACAAAAGGAGGATTTTTGAAGAATCTTCATGCAACTCTTTTCCATGGATCAACAGTTCATAGTGAGCACGTTCTGTAAAGCACCGTAAAAGCTTCGTAACTAATAAAGTATTAAAATGTCAAAAAAACAGCTCTTGGTTTTTCCCGCTCTTTTCATGGCGCAATTATCAAGCACATTTTCTGAGCTCAACGGGTGTAATATTGAAGTAAAAAACAAACGAGAGATCATGATGTATATTGTGGTTATTGCATGCTCGTAATTCTGTATTTGACCATTTTAAGACATTAATATGTTGTGTAAAGATGACTATGTTACTATATAGTATATTATCTTTTTTCCACATTTCACACGTCCATTTAAATCAAGCTTTTATTTGTCCGTTTGTGTGTTTCTGATTGTAGTTACTCAACTCTGGATTAACAGTTTGCTATGTGGCCCAGTTGTGAGTCTCCGTGTTGCCAGTGAATGAGCGGCTTCACAAATTCCTTTAGAAGCGTGCAGCACATGCAGATTACATGTACATTTAATTAAATCACAGCCTTTTGCGGTTTAACAATCACACTAGGATACCATACAACAATTTTAATTTGATTCATTGTACATTCAAACATTTATTTTTGTCTAAATTTCCTTAACATTTTGTGTTTTATAGCTGATTCGGATTTTATGACTGGATTCGGTAACAGAAAAAATAGTGCCGTGAATGTGGTAACTGCGGTATAAGCAGATTACGATCAATGAAATATTAAGAATTCATTCTCATCCCAAAATGTAAAGGCCGCATCACCATGCTAAAACCTCAGGGTGTGGGGGGGTGAGGGGGGTGGGGGGTCGGGTTGAGGTGGTTGAACCTTGTTGAACCTTGAAACTGAGTTGTGCAGGCTAGAGGTCGACCGATGGTGGATTTTGCTGCTGTGATAACTAAGTTGGTGGAAAATGCAAATAATCGATTAACTGGCTGATAGTTATTGATTTAAAGACTGATAAAACAATTACTTAGTCTTCCCTTACTTGGTCATTTTTGGAGATTGACATCATCATGGCTGAACTGTGCCTTTAAGTACAAGTACGTGTGTATCATGCTGTCTGACTTCCTTTTATGTGGTTATTTAGCTACTTATTTTTCACAGAACAACCGAGTAAAATGGATTTGTGTCAAAGCAACAGAAAATGAAAAACACTCTTTACAGAAACAACAGAATAATTGAAAAGACTGAGAGAAATGAAATACTGGTGTGTGATCTGAGGACGGGCAGGACGTCTTCAGCTTGTTCCTGCGACACACACACACACACACACACACATCACCAAGGGCTTTTGTTCACTATTAAATGTTATTTGTGCTTTACCAAACAGAGTGACAGACTTCCTCCATCTATAATAATACAGAAGTTTGCTTGGAAATGAGCAAGTGTGTCTGTTGTTTACACTGTCAAAACACAAAAGATTTAAAATAACAATTACTGAAGACGCACTGTTAGAGAACTTCCATTTCATCGAGCTCTCTGGTAATTACAGCATTTGTGTGTGTGTGTGAAAGAGAGAGAGTGTGTGTGTGTGTGTGTGTGTACGTGTATGAGTGTATATGTGTGTGTGTGTGTGTGTGTGAGTGTATGAGTGTATGTGTGTGTATGTGTATGTGTGTGTGTGAAAGAGAGAGAATGTGTGTGTGTGTGAGTGTATGTGTATGAGTGTATGTGTGTGTGTATGTGTATGAGTGTGTGTGTGTGTCTGTGTATGTGTATGTGTGTGTGTGTATGTGTATGAGTGTATGTGTGTGAGTGTGTGTATGTGTATGAGTGTATGTGTGTGTGCGTGTATGAGTGTATATGTGTGTGTGTGTGTGTATGTGTGTGAGTGTATGTGTATGAGTGTATGTGTGTGTGTATGTGTATGAGTGTGTGTGTGTGTCTGTGTATGTGTATGTGTGTGTGTGTGTACGTGTATGAGTGTATATGTGTGTGTGTGTATGTGTATGAGTGTATGTGTGTGAGTGTGTGTATGTGTATGAGTGTATGTGTGTGTGCGTGTATGAGTGTATGTGTGTATGTGTGTGAGTGTATGTGTGTATGTGTGTGTGTACGTGTATGAGTGTGTGTGTGTGTGTGTGTGTGTGTATGTGTGTGTGAAAGACTGTGCTGGAGTGTATGTATATGAGTGTATGTGTGTGTGTGTGTGTGTGTGTGTGTGTGTGTATGAGTGTATGTCTGTGAGTGTGTGTGTGTGTGTATGTGTATGAGTGTATGTCTGTGAGTGTATGTGTGTGTGTGTGTGTAAGAGTGTGTTGGAGTGTGTGTGTGTGTGTGTTTGTGTGTGTGTGAAAGAGTGTGTTGGAGTGTGTGTGTGTGTGTATGTGTGTGTGTGAAAGAGTGTATTGGAGTGTGTGTGTGTGTGTGTGTGTGTGTGTGTGTGTAAATGTGTGAAAGAGTGTGCGACAATGTGCGTGAATATGTGAAAGAGTGTGTGTGCTTGCGTGTGCATGTTTTTGTGTGAGTGTGTGCGTGTGCGAGAGCGTTTGTGTGCGTGTGCGAGTGCATTTGTACGTGTGTGTGTATTATGCTAACAAACACACTTTTCCCCTCTGGTGAGAAAATATTGCATTTCTGCATTTGGCAGATGCTTTTATCCAAAGTGACTTACAGTGCACTTATTACAGGGACAATCCCCCCGGAGCAACCTGGAGTTAAGTGCCTTACTCAAGGACACAATGGTGGTGGCTGTGGGGATCAAACCAGCAACCTCCTGATTACCAGTTATGTGCTTTAGCCCACTACGCCACCACCACTCCACCACTATTATTAATGGGGTTATTAATACAATTATTATTTCATTATTTTTAAACACTATAAAGAATCATATCTTATCTAATTCCACAACAGGGCTCCAAACAAAAAATCAATTAAGGAGCCACTGGCTCCTATAGGGGGAAAAACAGGCGCCAAATATTTTCATTTTTAACTCCTTCCATTCCTTTTCGTCCCGCAGCTCGCAAGCAAGAAAAACTGCACGTGCTAACAGTGTAGTCTGTGGAGCATTCTTCGCAATTATGTGATCACGTGCATTTTTTATGCTCGTTACTGTCACCGTGTTTTCTCACAGTCTCTTTTTTTAAATGGTTATTTCCTGCAATGAACTTCGTTTTCCCCGCTATTTCTTTGATATAAACTTTTGTAATGTATTTCGGGAAATGTAATGCAAATTTTAAAATCAAAGGGAGTAAATTTTTACTGTCGCCAATGGCGACCTTGACAGAAATTACACTCGCAAATAAATTTACTACTTACTTAAATTTAAACTTGGTCGCAAATGCAACCATTTTTAGTCGCAGTTTGGAGCCCTGCACAAGGATGATGATTTATCGACTTTATAGACATTACATTTTTATCGTCTGTTAATGCTGAACTTCTGTAAAGCTGCTTTGAAACGATGTGTGTTGTGAAAGGCGCTATACAAATAAAATTGACTTGACTTGACTTATTAAACATCCAAATAGGGATGCACCGATACATCAGCCGGCAATATTTAGCGGCCAATTATTGATCAAATCAAAACCATCGTTTTAAGGTTTTAAGCATGAAAATGTAGATATGAAAAACCGTTGGTTATAATTATTTATCAACACACCTTGTAAAAACTCTCTTAATTCAAATGGACAATCCAGAAATAATCAAAGACACAGAATGTAGAAGGGGTGGTACTCCTAAGAACATGTCATATTTAACTTTAATTCTTTCTCATTTTCACATAAATGAGGAAAACCCGTTATTAGAGACGTGACAGTTGTGAAAGCGGCACTTACCCATGCTTGATGAGGTAAAACCATCCAAAACGCTTTGTAAAACAGCAAACTTTGACTTCTGAGACATTGGTATGATATTCATTAACGCCGCAAGATTGATTGAGTTAAGATTGAAATCGCAATCAGGTCTTCAGTCAGCGCTACGTTCGGCATTGTGTAAGCAAGCAGCGCCCTCTAGCGCTCTGGACAGCATTTTCCATTATCAGTGACATCATAATAAACCTTAAAAGGCTGTTTTACTCCTTTGGTTAAAACTTTTTATGTTTCCATGATGTGGTTGACTTTTCTGTGGAATTGCCCAACATATGCATGATATGATTTTGTTATGCATGTACAGCACAAACATGTAAAATGTGAGTTTTATTGTGAGTAAATTGTTGATCTTACATTGTGAGAATTTTGGCCTGTCGTGTGTTCAACAGATCAATCCATGTTCAATTAATATTATGTATTGTTAGAACAGAGAAAAAGCTTTTGTAGCTCTTTGTACATTTTTAAAACACAATTCCTGAGTAAAACAGTGATCTGATGACAAAATATCAGTATCGTTATCGGTGTTCATTTCAGATCTCTATAATGTGATTGTAACTAGTAAGAAAGCCTTTTAATATATCTATTAATATAATTACTATTCAATTTATTAATATATGAAATGCATTTTCAGATATCTGAAACTAGCTCACTGGGTTTGTGGACCAGTAGGGATTGTGAGTTCACTGATCTCTATCTGCGGGGGAAATTAAACGCTGAAATAAGGTACAAAATCACCCCTATTTGACCTTTCCTGCTGTGAGTCACACAGTGTCAGGATGTGTTTGTCATCTAGAGCTGCTGGAAAACACATTTAACACAAACCATTTCATCAAACGCTTCCTGACGGGCTTCTGTTTGGTAAGAACATAGAGATATATTTATACAGCAGAACTCACGCAAACTGAATAAAGATGCACGCTTAAAATAACAAAACTGAAAATGTATGAAATGCTTATTTTTTAACGCTGGTAAATGTTAATAAAGTAATTATATTGTTCTGATAATTCTTCAGGAAACCAATTAATTTTCACAGTAAAAATCCAGTAACACTTTCTATGCAGCCCATATGTATAATCAGGGCCGTAGCAACATATTCTGGGCCCCCTGACTGTATATTGGTCAGGGCCCTTCTCCTATTAAAAAATAAAGTTTAGAATTTGTTATGGGGCCCCCCTGGACCTGTGGGCCCCTAGAATCATTACCACTTTTCACCCCACTAGCAGGGCTGGGCTGGTAATCTGGCATACCGGGCATTTTCCCGGTGGGCCAACGAACTTTGGGGCTGATCAGGGGTGGATTATCCATCGGGAGATGCATTATATAGGCATTATACTGCATTCATAATGTCTCTTATAACAAGTTAACTTCTCATGAACAATTATAACTACAGTTATAACACATTATAAGACTTCCTCTATTCATAGTTATATTTGAGAGTATAATGCATTATATAGGCATTATACTGCATTCATAATGTCTCTTATAACAAGTTAATTCTCAAAAACAATTATAACTACAGTTATAACACATTATATGACTTCCTCTATTCAAAGTTATACTTGAGAGTATAATGCATTATATAGGCATTATACTGCATTCATAATGTCTCTTATAACAAGTTATAACTTCTTATGAATAGTTATAACTACAGTTATAACACATTATAAGACTTCCTCTATTCATAGTTATACTTGAGAGTATAATGCATTATATAGGCATTATACTGCATTCATAATGTCTCTTATAACAAGTTAACTTCTCATGAACAATTATAACTACAGTTATAACACATTATAAGACTTCCTCTATTCATAGTTATACATGAGAGTATAATGCATTATATAGGTATTATACTGCATTCATAATGTCTCTTATAACAAGTTATAACTTCTCAAAAACAATTATAACTACAGTTATAACACATTATAAGACTTCCTCTATTCATAGTTATACATGAGAGTATAATGCATTATATAGGTATTATACTGCATTCATAATGTCTCTTATAACAAGTTAACTTCTCATAAACTAATATAACTACAGTTATAACACATTATAAGACTTCCTCTATTCATAGATATACTTGAGAGTATAATGCATTATATAGGTATTATACTGCATTCATAATACACCTTATAACAAGTTATAACTTCTTATGAATAGTTATAACTATAGTTATAACACATTATAAGACTTCCTCTATTCATAGTTATACTTGAGAGTATAATGCATTATATAGGCATTATACTGCATTCATAATGTCTCTTATAACAAGTTATAACTTCTCATGAACAATTATACTACAGTTATAACACATTATAAGACTTCCTCTATTCATAGTTATATTTGAGAGTATAATGCATTATATAGGCATTATACTGCATTCATAATGTCTCTTATAACAAGTTAACTTCTCAAAAACAATTATAACTACAGTTATAACACATTATAAGACTTCCTCTATTCATAGTTATACATGAGAGTATAATGCATTATATAGGTATTATACTGCATTCATAATGTCTCTTATAACAAGTTATAACTTCTCATGAACAATTATAACTACAGTTATAACACATTATAAGACTTCCTCTATTCATAGTTATATTTGAGAGTATAATGCATTATATAGGTATTATACTGCATTCATAATGTCTCTTATAACAAGTTAACTTCTCATAAACTATTATAACTACAGTTATAACACATTATAATACTTCCTTTATTCATAGTTATACTTGAGAGTATAATGCATTATATAGGCATTATACTGCATTCATAATACACCTTATAACAAGTTATAACTTCTTATGAATATTTATAACTACAGTTATAACACATTATAAGACTTCCTCTATTCATAGTTATACCTGAGAGTATAATGCATTATATAGGCATTATACTGCATTCATAATGTCTCTTATAACAAGTTATAACTTCTCATAAACAATTATAACTACAGTTATAACACATTCTAACACATTGAATGTTAATGCAGCAGAAGTGAATAAAGTTAATGATATGTGTTCTTTACCTGCTTTAACTTATAAAAGAAATATCTTCTTATAAACAGTCATAACATAAACTTGTAACATACAGTTCAATAAATTACAAGTCAAACTTGTATAATGGAAGTTATTTATCAAATAATTCTGTAAATAAGATGCACGCACGTTAAAGTTGATTAAACAGAGTCCAGTATAGAATCAGTTTAGAATTAGTTTGAGCTACATGTGTGATGAACATACAGAGAGCATCTGTGATTTATTAAAGTGTTTTTCAGAATATCTCAAAATGTACATTAAATATGAGTTATTTTGTATTTTGTGCATGTGTAATATTTATAACCACTTATACATATCTTATGGATGTTTATAAGAAGACATTGCTTTTGTCACTTTACTTAAATCACACCTATTATAAACAGTATATATTACAAATATATATAATACTTTATAACTTATGCAGATAAAATTGTAGGTTGATTGTGTTATAATGCATTATACTCTAAGGTATAACTATGAATAGGTGAGTATTATAATGTATTATAATTGTGGTTAAATGTTTTTATGATCATTTATAATATATTATCAGGTGTATTATGAAACATTACTAATGCATTATAAATATGGGCTTCATAGAAAGTGTTACCTCAAATACTTTCATTGCACGCACAATTAATTTTATCACATATTAATATTAAATTATTATTATTAGTTTTATTAACTTATTGCAATTGATTAGATCAATGAATGAACCAGAGCTGCTTCTCTGGGACAGAGGTTTATATTCCTGGTTTAATAATATATTGATCACTGATCGATTATAGACAACGATCAATGAATTATTCAGTAAGAGGACCTCGCAGGATATTTGCCATAATGATGTCAACTGTTTAAGGTGTTTTTCTACACCAACCGTATCTCTGCCGAATTGAGACGTCAGTTTTAAAACAGGTTGGGATCCAAATAGTTTTTTTAATTGTTAAAGACCTCATAAAGAACTCATGGTATTATTCTCCCAGCATTTGGACTATTAATAACCAATTCAGATTTTAATACATTAGAAGAGCTCATTAAATACTCAGCATGATAAATTAATTTCTTTAATAAACAAATTTCAAGTTGCCTTTTTGTTCCAATAAAAGGATAATTAGGAACATAACTGTCAAAAGGATGATTATCATGTTAATGGATGTAACATTGTGTGCGTGTCATGCAAAGCATGTTCTGATCTTTTGCACAGAGAGTTTGAGCTTGTTGAATTGTACTTGCTGATTCATCACTGTCTGTAGAGGGGAAAAAAAATAAATTCATGCTGCTGCTGGAGGGAATGAGTTGTAATTAGCAACTGGATTCCTAAAAAAATTCTCAAGTTCTGGGCATTAACGCAGCCCAGTTTCACAATTCTACTGTAGCTACATTTATCTGTGCAACACAAAAACATCCCTCGAGTAATGTTTTAAAGTCAACATAAAACGTGATCATATGGAGCCCCTAAGAGGATATGGCAGGAATTTTGTTTCTGAAAAAGTTTTGCACGCCCTCGCAAAAGTTTGTGTTCCCTCGCAATAAATTCACCATAGTTTTACTAAAATAACCATATTTTAACCTTGATATTCAGAGTAAAACCTTAGTACTAAAACACACACACACACACACACACACACACACACACCTACCCACCTATGGTAATACAAATCATAATTTTGTGTTTCTTTTTATTTGTAAAACCATAGTAACCGGTTAATCTATAGTAAAATAAATGTTTTCCCCCAAAATGATGGTTACTATGGACTACAATATTGGTAGCACTTTATAATAAGGTTACAATTGATAACATTTGTAAATGTATTAGGTATCATAAACAATGAAAAGAATATTTTTTACAAAATCTATGAATCTTTGTTAATAATTTTTTTAAAATTGTTTGAATAGTAAACCAAAATACCCCCTTATTGCGAGGGAACGCAAAACTATTGCGAGGGATCGCAAAACTATTGCGAGGGAACGTAAAACTATTGCGAGGGACTGCAAAACTTATTGCGAGGGAACGCAAAACTTATTGAGAAGGAACGCAAAACTTATTGAGAAGGAACGCAAAACTATTGAGAAGGAACGAAAAACTTATTGAGAAGGAACGTAAAACTATTGCGAGGGAACGTAAAACTATTGTGAAGGAACGCAAAACTTATTGAGAAGGAACGTAAAACTATTGAGAAGGAACGTAAAACTTATTGAGAAGGAACGCAAAACTTATTGAGAAGGAACGCAAAACTATTGCGAGGGAACGCAAAACTATTGCGAGGGAACGTAAAACTATTGAGAAGGAACGTAAAACTTATTGAGAGGGAACGTAAAACTTATTGAGAGGGAACGCAAAACTATTGCGAGGGAACGCAAAACTATTGCCAGGGAACGCAAAACTATTGAGAGGGAACGCAAAACTATTGAGAGGGAACGCAAAACTATTGCGAGGGAACGTAAAACTATTGCGAGGGAACGTAAAACTATTGCGAGGGAACGTAAAACTATTGCGAAGGAATGCAAAACTTATTGTGAGGGAACGCAAAACTTATTGCGAGGGAACGCAAAACTTATTGCGAGGGAACGGAAAACTATTGCGAGGGAACGTAAAACTATTGCGAGGGAACGCAAAACTATTGCGAGGGAATGCAAAACTTATTGTGAGGGAACGCAAAACTTATTGCGAGGGAACGGAAAACTTATTGCGAGGGAACGGAAAACTATTGCGAGGGAATGCAAAACTTATTGCGAGGGAACGGAAAACTATTGCGAGGGAATGCAAAACTTATTGCGAGGGAACGTAAAACTTATTGCGAGGGAAAGTAAAACTATTGAGAGGGAACGAAAAACTATTGCGAGGGAACGGAAAACTAGTGCGAGGGAACTTAAAACTAGTGCGAGGGAACGCAAAACTATTGCGAAGGAACGTAAAACTTATTGCGAGGGAAAGTAAAACTATTGCGAGGGAACGGAAAACTTATTGCGAGGGAAAGTAAAACTATTGCGAGGGAACGTAAAACTATTGCGAGGGAATGTAAAACTATTGTGAGGGAATGTAAAACTATTGCGAGGGAATGTAAAACTATTGTGAGGGAATGTAAAACTATTGCGAGGGAATGCAAAAACTATTGTGAGGGAACGTAAAACTATTGCGAGGGAACGGAAAACTAGTGCGAGGGAACTTAAAACTAGTGCGAGGGAACGCAAAACTTATTGCGAGGGAGCGTAAAATAATTGCAAAACTTATTTCTGGATTTTAACTTTTATTTTTAAGGAAACAGAGCATCCAACAATTAAAAATAAATATCTAATTTCAAAGTCATTTTAGAGGCGAAATGTAACGAAAACATTATTTACCTTAACTTCAATATATAATATATAACGTTAAATTGAACATAGTCTCAAGACAACAAATAATACTTTGTAGGACATGGCGAAATCGTACAATATCCCATATAGACCAAACAATCAACAAACAGAATATTAAATCGACACAATACAGGCATCGCATTTTAAATATCCTTCCATATTTAGTCATTCTTTAGTCGACTGATTTGTGTCAATAACCTCTAATACACTTCCCTTGTCCTGATGTTTTCTTTTTAGTAAATTTCCTATTAAAAATCACGTTTGGTTTAGGAGCTAAACTTACAAAAATTGGTTAACTTTATTTTGCACTATGGGATTACATTTTCTTGTGAGAGCGCATTAGATGGGAATTCAATCATCCGTGACGATTTAAAAACGTTACTGGAGAGACGATTTCATAGTGCGAGGATAAATGTATGTCGATCGATGTTATTGATCAAAGTTATTTTGGTAGATTGTTGCCTTTGGTAGAGATACTATCATTACCGACATATTCCGAATGCAAAAAACTAGAAATTTGCGAAGAAAATGTCACCGAAAACAGCAAGAATAAAAGACAAACACACTTCTTATGGTCAACCCACACAAACATGTTTAATCCCCTTTCATGAGGCATGAATGGGCCAAACTGTAACATCCTAAACGTGGGGATTCGTGATGACTGTGGTTTTTAATATAAAAACCATACGCCAACACTACAAACGTTTCGTAAAAAGTCATTTCACTTATGACTTACATATTTATAACACATACACTGAGAGATTTTTAATATACTTATATATGTATTTGTGGCCGCTGTTGTCGTAATTGTCTTTTATTTTATTTTTTACTTTTTTTTTTTTTTTTTTTTTAATCTAGACCAGCCAGATACAAAACCGATTTTGAGGATACAGTCACATTAGCACAATACTCGTTTAGAAACAGTCCTGCATCCAGTCACGAGACGTCCTCGTAGAAAACCTGCTCCGTCCTTCCTGAAATAACAAATGTTACTTGGATAGATCTAATTTGAAATCGTTTTTTTTTCTTTGTTGTCATATAGACTGGTGCAATATGTATTCGCATACATCTCGTGTCTTCTGTGCAAAAGTCTTTAAAAGTATTCGACATGAACACACACACACACACACACACACACACACACGCGCTCATGAGTTTATTTACTGCGATCATCAGCGTTCTGTATGACAGAGGAAAACAAAATCAGTCACTTCCTCTTCCTGTTGCTCCCTTGGCATCACATTGTAAACAAAATAAACGAAAGGAACGATTGCAACATTCAGCATCCTACTTTATCCAGAGTAGAGTAGAGCAGTGCTGACAGATGTGTGTGTTTGTGTGACCACAGGAAGCAGCACCTCCATTGGTTGGTGTGTTTGATAAGGCACCGCTGCGTTACAGAAAAGGGCAGATAACTGACTCTCTCTAGGACTGAAAGAGGACGCATGGAAAGAGGACGCTCCTAAAATACGACAGAACAAGCTCTGTTACCTACCTAGTGAGCTGCCTTGTTGTCTACTGTCTACATAAGTCATGTTTACACCCAAGTTACGAATTTATTTTATGTGGAAATCCGATTAAATAAAGCATGTGTCTATCCCGTGTGTTTGAGAGAACAAAATCGCCACTTTCTGGGCAATTGGCACAAAATGGCACATAGTTGTAACCAGGGCTGGACTGGGAAGAGAAATCGGCCCAGGATTTCACATGGCAACTGGCCAAGAGCAACCGGTCCGAAGACCACCAGGTTGTACTCGGAACGGTCATATCCTGACAGAGATGGGAGGCAGGGGCGAGGAGCCTAGCCCCGTGCAGGACGGGACTCAACATGTGGTGCTGGGGTGGAGGAGGTTGCCGTGTTGAAGTACAAAAACCTTCGTAACTGTGGACTGCCATCAGCTCGTAATGTGGGTGTGATGCCTTGTTCATGCCACAACCGGCTTCAGGAAAGGTTATATCGCCCCCTTGTGGTCTCCCAAAGCTATTGCGTCAAACTACATTTAACGTAATGCAACTGGCAGTGAATTGAAAGCACACAAATTATGATTTTTATTTAAACGTCAGCTGATGTTAATACGTCGCTGCCTCAAAAATGTATCGATAAAATAACGCGTTTATCAATAATCAATATATATCGATATTTTAATAGTTAAACTACAGCCAAGCTACCTTTAATTTGCTTAAATACCAACAATAATAAATTGTCGTTTTGGGCAACTTCACGTCCCAGGGGTTGATTTTTATTCAAACTAACAAGATTTCAACTTTTTCTTATTTGAGGGTCACATTAAAACGGACTCAGTGACCAGTCTTGTCCCGGACACAGACTTTCAATATTAAACTATGAATATACGTTATAAAAATGCGAATTATTACATGTTGCAGATTTCTATCAGGAAGACTCACAAACGTAGTGACATTTAAGATGACATTTATTTGATGAATGTAAAACGGAAAGGTAATGTCTCTCTTTGGCGTAGACCCCGTCTGGCGGTCCGAAGAAGTTGTAATCGGAACCGTCATATCCTGCCGGAGATGGGAGGCAGGGGCGAGGAGCCTACCCCCGTGCAGGACGGGACACAACAGGTGGTGCTGGGGTGGAGGAGGTTGCCGTGTTAGCACACTGAAAGAGCAATGTGATCGATTATGAGCAGACTTATAAAGCAACGGCTTACCGTTCGCTGTGCTTTTCTGCATAACGCGGCGGCTCATTTTTGCTTATCGCGGCCCATTCGGCACGTTTCAAGGCCAACACACCGGCCCGCCCGGTTCTCTCCCTGGCCAGTCCACACCTGATTGGCCCCAAAGTGCGTTGGCCCACCGAGAACATGCCCAGTATGCCAGATTGCCAGTCTATACCCGGTTGTAGCCACAGTGGCACTTTTGTCCAATGAAATGAACTACTTGTGGTTTAGAGCGTGCAGACAAAACGCTCTCACGAACCTCATGCATGCTTGCGATCGGTAACAGATGCATTTATCCGGGAGGTAATATTTAGCCAATTATGTATTCTCGTGGCACGTTGAGGCAAAGTCACATGACTTTTTTGATATGCATTTGTATTCCTATATCTCTGATAATCAAATAAATAAATGCATCCACCTCAAGTGATCGTAAACGTTTTTTTTTTTTAATGTGCATTTTGGAGATTTTTCATTCAGCATTTTTAACGAGATATCCCAAAGTTTGCAAAAACATATGTGCATGGAAACACAGCTATACTGACAGCGATCTCCTCTAACGGTAACGGATGTTGAAATAAATAAATAGACGTCAGTGTGCGTGAGTATATGCATTAACAATCCCAAAAATATTTGGAGACCGTCTGGAATTGTTTTGCTATTTTTTGTTCAAAGTGGGCAGATTTGTTACTAAAGTGTTGTAGCGGTAATGTTTTATTTGATTGTTTGTTTGCTTTAAACAGAGGTGCTTTTACGAGGATGAATTTGAGCACGTTGACAGTAACTTTACTTACTTTAACGCACACTACAACACTAAAACCTGCTCCGAGAAGTTGCATCTCTACACTCGTCCACTTAAAATCACAGTGTCCAATGTACTTTTTATTTCCATATTATTGAACGTAGGACAACCATTGGCCTAAAGTTCACATCAATCCATTTTGTCATGTGATTTATTATAAGGGCTTATTATTATAAGGACGCATCAATGTACACCTGCATCAGACGGACACTTTTGGAGCGTCTCACTTTGGTTGCGTCGAGTGCTTTGAATGCGTCCTCATGTTGCGCTGACTGCTGAAAAGAGTTGGTTTGCTCTCTGTATAAGCTGCTCGTTGCCTATACAGCTGAAATTTCACTTACTGCCCCCTGGAGAAAACAGATGGTACTACAAGCTTGAATTGCTCAGGAACCTTCCGTATTACAGTCCTGGAACATGATTAATTGCATTATTTATATATTTATTTATTAGCATATTGGCACCTTTCTCAATTTACACAACAAACGATTTAATTTACTATGCTTGACAATGAAGCCATAATATACTGTCTAAGTAGGCAGCTCACTAGATTTTGAAACAGAGCATCTGTGTTATGTTTCAAACGTGTTAAAACGGATGTCGGGATCAATATGAGACTGCAACAACGTCTATATATAGACATGTCAAAAATGTGTGTAGGAGTTGGCTTCCGTGTCTGCACAAGCGTGTGTTTATGTTGTGTAGTCGTCTGTCCATCACACCGTACTCTCTAACATCCACTCTGTGCTGCTGAACGTCACCCTGCGATTGCAAGGGGGCGACGCGTCTGTGTTCAGCTGCGTGGTGGATTTGTGTCGCCGGGTTCGAGCCCGTCGCGGGTAACTGTGACTCTGGAACAGAGCATAGTCTCCGTCGAACGAGAACCGATGCCGAGTCCGGGCGAGCTCGCTGGGCAGCAGGCTTATGTTTGTCAGCGCCCCCTTGCTGTCCTTGAGTCGCAGCGGTTCCGTCAGACCGGTGCTCGGCCCGATCAGGCACAGAGACATGGTGGAGCCTGTGAGGCTGCTGTCCGTCTGCGTGTCGTCTGAGGGCGGCCCGCCCAAACTGGCTCGCCTAGAGGGTGGCACTTTCCCTTCGCAAAGTGGCGGGAGTTCCACCTTCAGCTCCTCCTGCGTTTCCTCCATCTGTAGAAGCACCAGAGCCTTGCAGTCCTTCATCGTGGGCGACTCGCTGCGACAGGGTCGTTCCTCGCTCGGTTGCGAATGTTGCTGCTGGTTCGAACTGGAACGCCCGAGTCTGCTTCCGTTTGTCTGAGGGTGCTCGTGCATGCCACCGCGAGCTTTCGCCTTCACCGCGCCAACCCCACTGTATGCCTTGTATCGGATCATGAGGATGATGATGAAGACGAGGACGGATGCGACGATTATTCCGCCGATGATGATGATCATGGTTCCGCCAAGGAACTGACTGTGGATGAAGCGGCATTGACCGGCCTCCACCGCCGTGTGGAACTGAACGCACCCCACCACTCGCGTCGCTGTGAGAGATGTGATGCCATCATCGTACACGGCCAACACGCACAGCTCGTACTCGCGACCAGCAGCCAGATCGTTTATCTTGAACGTCTTGCTTGCAGAGGGAATCATTCTGGACAGGGAGAGAGAAAAGTAATTTCGTCATTTTGGATCCCAATCAGTAGTGTACAAACTATTCTCTCTAACATCATTGCTAGTGAAACAGCAAAGGTTGTCAAATTACTAGGCTTGGGACCAATGCCGTTTTCAAGTACCTATAATCGGAAGAATTTCCCTTTGATCATTGATATATATATCTCAGGATTTATTTCTGATATAAACAGGGCTGCTCGTCTATGTCTTTGCAAACATATTTCTCAACACATCTTTGGTAAAGCTGTGAACGGCAGGGTTAATTAAAGTGGATCACACCCCGGACCAAGGTACGTACGCAAACACTGCAGGCTCGCCGCCACTGGAGGCAGCGCTACAGAGCTCAACTCGCATATTTTACCATTTAATTTGACCCAAATCAATATCAAATGACATATATTATTTAATCTAGTCATTACCGGGCTATACATGGTTTCTAAGTATCTTTCATATGTATTTTCAGTTTCATACATAGCTTGAATGAAGAGTTATTCAATGCTAAATACCGCCATTTCTAATTGTTCCGTTCACGCAGTTACGCCAGTTTCATACACTAAACTGCGAACTCATCTGCGCCACTTTGTTCATTCTTGAAGAAGTACAAAACCTTCGTAACTGTGGACTGCCATCAGCTCGTAATGTGGGTGTGATGCCTTGTTCATGCCGCAACCGGCTTCAGGAAAGGTTATATCGCCCCCTTGTGGTCTCCCAAAGCTATTGCGTCAAACTACATTTAACGTAATGCAACTGGCAGTGAATTGAAAGCACACAAATTAGGATTTTAATTTAATACGTCGCTGCCTCAAAAATGTATTGATAAAATAATGCGTTTATCAATAATCAATATATATCGATATTTTAATAAACTACAGCCAAGCTACCTTTAATTTGCATTAAATACCAACAATAATAATTTATGAGTGTCTTTCGTTTTGGGCAACTTCACGTCCCAGGCGTTGATTTTTATTCAAACTAACAAGATTTCAACTTTTTCTTATTTGAGGGTCACATTAAAATGGACTCAGTGACCAGTCTTTTCCCAGACACAGACTTTCAATATTAAACTATGAATATACGTTATAAAAATACGAATTATTACATGTTGCAGATTTCTATCAGGAAGACTCACAAACGTAGTGACATTTAAGATGACATTTATTTGATGAATGTAAAACGGAAAGGTAATGTCTCTCTTTGGCGTAGACCCCGTCTGCCGGTCCGAAGAAGTTGTAATCGGAACCGTCAGAGTTGTTGTCGCCAGGGCTGGACTGGGAAGAGAAATCGACCTGGGATTTCACATGGCAACTGGCCAAGAGCAACCGGTCCGAAGACCGCCAGATTGTACTCGGAACGGTCATATCCTGCCGGAGATGGGAGGCAGGGGTGAGGAGCCTACGCCCGTGCAGGACGGGACTCAACAGGTGGTGCTGGGGTGGAGGAGGTTGCCGTGTTAGCACGCTGAAACAGCAATGTGATCGATTATGAGCAGACTTATAAAGCAACGGCTTACTTGTGATTGGCTAGGAGTTACCCGGCGATAACGTACAGCTGCTAATCTTCCCGCTAGAACTACACTGCGTTTACATTTCCAATCAAGCTGTAATTTTGCCAAAGAAAATATTATTTAATTGTGTGTATTTTAGGATACATCAAATGTACAAAATTAGGCTTAGCAAGACAAAGAAGTCAGCCATTTTTATTTAAAAAAATGTAACAAATGTAATTTCCATCAGCTTCATTTCTATTAAACAAAATACAGAATTTGAAATGTGCTCCTCGCCTTCCGCCATTTCCAAGCGGTTCTGCTGTTGCTACCTTTGGGAGTTGCGCAACATCATTTACTCTCGGTTCTTCGGTATGCAATCTGAGCTGGGCCAGAGTTTAGAAACAAGCGCTAACTGAAACGTCTCGTTGGATTTACACCTCAGATCACAGTGTGACCCAGCTGGCATGGCTGGCGCCTGGTTTCTGATTGCTGGCTGTAAAGCGGGACATTCTCAGCCGCTGATGATGCATGAGATTGAACTGAAGGTCATGGGTCACCGTAACAAACTGCTCTGTCTGTCAGTTAAAGGTTAAAAGGTAGGGAGGCTAAAGCGAAGTCAATAGTAGAGACCTCACTGAGCGGCAGAGCGAGACGAGAGGAGAATTATGGGTGGGAGAAGGGAACAGTTCACTGAGATGATTTTGAAGCTGACTATTGCCAGAGACATTTAAGTCGCAAATACGGCTTAATTTTACACCAGGAAAAACAAACGTTTTGGCAACATAACAGGCTTTCTTTAAGTCGCCTCAAAACGTCAATGTAACAGTTTTACTACGAAAACAAAACCGGAGCAAACGGCAACATTTTCACAATCCTTTACGTTTTAAAATAACAAAATATGTGCATTGAAACTAAACGTTACAAAAATGTACTGAAAATGTATTTTTGTCTACAGAATGTGCCTGTACAAACTGGCCAGATTACGTTTGAAATTTCAACTAATAAAAAAACTAATTAAAATAGCACTAGTAAAATTGCTATTTTATATCAGTAAAAAATGGCACTAATAAAATTTTTAAAAAATGTACTCGCATAAATAAACATTCTTGATATCAAAAATTACATTTCAACTACTAAAAAACAAATTAAAACTACTAGTAAAATGTATATTTTTTATAATCAGCATAAATAAACATTCTTGATATCAAAAATGGAAAAAGCTTCAATGTAAAAAACATCAAATTTAATTTCAAAAATGCTGATTTTTGTAAATGTATCTATTTCTAAGATGTTAGGTATGGTAGTGCAGATATCTGATATGGATTTTGGATATAAAATAGGAGAGTAAATTAATTAATTTAAAAATCATTCTAGTTACAGTAACATTAAATATATCTAAAATGAACATTTCCTCTACAGTGAAAAACAAATGAAAGATTTGCATTTTTACTAGTTGTAATTCATGTCATCAGAACTTCATTTTATTCATGGAAAAAGGGGGCGTTCAATCATCTATACATTTAAGACTGTATGATACGCATCAGAGCTCTGCTGTAGATGTGTGCTGGTCTCTTCAGTCACAATGAGCTGCTGTTGAACATGTTTGCTATGGCAGAGATTCAAAGGCTTGACACCGTCTGGACCGAATCCAGTCTAATATCTTTCTAACACAGATGCTGATGAAATCATTTCAGTCCTCAGGCCTCATTCTCATCAGCCACTGACGAGCAATTAGGGGTTTAATTGATGCATATTTTAAAGTAGCAACACGGGGCGATGCCTTCCTAAATGTGGGATCATTTATAACCACTTCTTTCTGTCAATGACACTTCTGCGTCCTGAACTAAAAGAAAAAAAGTTGAATCTCACAAAAACTGTCAAGAAATGCCTTGGTCACATTTTGCATCAAAATTAAAAGAATATATATATATATATATATATATATATATATATATATATATATATTAATTACAGATATTAAAAGAAATAAAATTAAAAGTTAAATTAAAATTATATATATATATATATATATATATATTAATTTTATTTCTGTAATATTTGTAATTAATATATATATATCTTTTATTTGTATTTATTTTAATATTTGTAATATATATATATATATCTTTTAATTGTATTTCTTTAATATTTGTAATTAATATATATATATATATTAATTGTATTTCTTTTAATTACATATATATAGATATATATATATATATTTTTTTTTTTTTTTTTTTGCTTAACAGAAATAGAAACCTATTTTTTGTTACACTATTTTCATGCACATTCTCCCCAAAATAATCACAGTGTAAAAATTATTTATGTTATGAAATACATTTGTAAAGAACATCTTTAAAATTGCGTTTGTTGTCCTGAGATTAATTTATAATAATTAAGAAAAAAAAAAACATTGCATCAGTAGAGGGTGATTTAAATGGTTATAGTAATGACAATAATTATTTTAAGAATTAATTTGATAATTGTCCTTAAAATAGGCTTCATTTTGCCCATACAAAACATCATTGATGAAACAGGACATTTCTTTGTGAGATTCACCAAGGTGACTTGCACTCATGAGACTATTTCTGGCAAAAGTGTCTCACTGTAACACAGATATCTGCTTTTTTTAAGAAAAGGAGGAAATCAACATTCTGCCATTAATGCGGTCCATTGAGCTCAACTTGTCCTGAACCCAGAATAGTCCTTTCAATACTTCACATTTATTTTGAATTCATATTATGTAGACAATGTGCAGATTGAAATGCATGCAGAAAAGTGAGACTGATTGAATATGAACTTAACTGGGCTTTTAACATTGACTTCATGAGGCCTTTAAACCTCACAGTGGCATATCCACCTTCAACAGCGAAGAACTTCAGTGTTATATTTGAGACCAGTTTGTCCTTTGAAAATCAAACACCGAAGAAATACTGCTAAATTATGGCACATGCTGTCTGTTGCTGATGCCAAAAAACTAATCCATGCATTCATGATCTCAAGACTAGATTATTGTAATGCATTACTGGGAGGATGTCCTGCAAGATCAATAAATGAAGTTCAATTGGTTCAAAATGCAGCAGCCAGAGTGTTGACGAGAAACAAGAAATATGATCATATCAGCCCCATTTTATCATCGTTACATTAGAAACCTGTTACATTTCGTATTCATTTTTAAAGTCTGTTAGCTACGTACAAAGCTTTGAATGGTCTAGCCAGGGCTGGACTGGTAATCTGGCATACCGGGCATTTTCCCGGTGGGCCGACGCTCTTTGGGGGTGATCAGGGGCAGACTGGCCATTGGGCGAACTGAGTGGTACAGTGGGTCGTCTGCGAACGTGCCGAATGGGCCGTGATAAGCTAGTTATGCAGAATGAAGAACGACGCTGCGATATGCAGAAAAGGACAGCGAACACCCCCCACCCCGCTCAACAATTTCTGGATCAACATCACATAACTGTTCTGAGACCAGTGCAGACAGACAGCACACTGGAGGTTAAGTCATGCACTAAATAGGGAGCATCCTATAGCTCTCCTATAACTGTTCTGAGACCAGTGCAGACAGACAGCACACTGGAGGTTAAGTCATGCACTAAATAGGGAGCATCCTATAACTCTCCTATAACTGTTCTGAGATCAGTGCAGACAGACAGCACACTAAGTCATGCACTAAATAGGGAGCAAGGGAGCATCCTATAGCTCTCCTATAACTGTTCTGAGACCAGTGCAGACAGACAGCTCACTGGAGGTTAAGTCATGCACTAAATAGGGAGCAAGGGAGCATCCTATAGCTCTCCTATAACTGTTCTGAGACCAGTGCAGACAGACAGCACACTGGAGGTTAAGTCATGCACTAAATAGGGAGCAAGGGAGCATCCTATAGCTCTCCTATAACTGTTCTGAGACCAGTGCAGACAGACAGCACACTGGAGGGTAAGTCATGCACTAAATAGGGAGCAAGGGACCATCCTATAGCTCTCCTATAACTGTTCTGAGACCAGTGCAGACAGACAGCACACTGGAGGTTAAGTCATGCACTAAATAGGGAGCAAGGGAGCATCCTATAGCTCTCCTATAACTGTTCTGAGACCAGTGTAGACAGACAGCACACTGGAGGTTAAGTCATGCACTAAATAGGGAGCAAGGGAGCATCCTATAGCTCTCCTATAACTGTTCTGAGACCAGTGCAGACAGACAGCACACTGGAGGTTAAGTCATGCACTAAATAGGGAGCAAGGGAGCATCCTATAGCTCTCCTATAACTGTTCTGAGACCAGTGCAGACAGACAGCACACTGGAGGTTAAGTCATGCACTAAATAGGGAGCAAGGGAGCATCCTATATCTCTCTATGCAGTTAAGTGCGTTCACTCCTAAAATCTGATCATAAGTTCAGTTTCAGGCTGCAGATGATGTTTGGACACTCAACATGTTTGACACACACGAGACGATGATCATCAGTACATAGATTCACAATTTATCATGTATCATTTTATTTTAACATGGTTGACAGTGATTGGATGATGATGAAAGAGAAACACTAATTTCATCATCACTATTATTTTAATTTTTTTTGGTAATGGCTGAACAGTTATAAGCCTGACAAATACACATATTTGATGTTTTTTAAATGACGTACTTTTCTATTAATTTAATGCTGGATAATAACTGATCTAAAATCATATGTTTTTATAACATATAGAGTGTTTACATGCACGCCAATATGCTGATAAATACCAAAAATCATCTAATTAAAGAAATCAATATATCAGACAACGCAAGATAACCTCATTTACATGATATTTGAAATCATCAGATTAGTCTCAAACAGCACAGGTAAGAATGCCAGTCAAGGTGTTTCCACGCCACACAAAATCAGGCTCGTTTGACCTCTCATAAACTGTTTAAGATGCTCACATGACCTTGTGTATTGTCTGCTTATTAGCATAATCACTATAAGTGCAAGTTAACACGCTCGAAATCTATATTTATGGAATAGTTCTGATGTTATTTGTCCCTGAAATGATTTTAAAGTGTGTGGACACAAAAATATACTTATTCATGACAAGTGCCTGCGGAAATATGAGATTTCTGAAGTATGTTTGTATTTACACACACACACACACACACACACACACACACACACACACGCACGCGCACACACACGCACACGACTCAACACACACACACATCACACATACACACACTCACACACACCACACACACACTCACTCACCACAACCACACCACACACTCACACACACACACACACATGCGCACACACACGCACACAACTCAACACACACACACACACACACACACCACACACACACACACACACCACACACACACTCACTCACCACAACCACACCACACACTCACACACACACACACACCACAACCACACACACACACTCACACACACACTCTCTCTCTCTCTCTCACATACACACACACACACACACACTCACACACCCACATACACATACACACATGACACACACACACACACACACAAACACTCACACACACACACACACAACCACACACACAAACTCACACACCCACACACACACTCACACACACCCACACCCCCTCACACACACCACACACACACACACACACACACACACACTCACACACATACACACCACACACACACACACACATACC
>JAVLUX010000029.1:38357500-38360000 GCA_032164185.1 Moxostoma hubbsi
TTAAGTGCTTAGTTTAAAGGCACAATAGGGGATCTATGTATCTGCCCAGTTCATTATTCACTTAAGCCTGAAATTCAACCTGCCACCATTTCTTAAGGCACTATATAGACATGCAAATTTAACTCCCTTAATTCATCCAATAAAATCTCAGATATGCTTGAGTTCCTCACCTGTACACCAGGGTGTCGTCTACAGTGCTGTTGTACTGAATCTGATACATTCTTATTCCAGGAATGTGGCGTTCCGATGGCCAGTGGATCACAGCAGAGTTGGCGCTCAGTTCCTCAACAACCACTCTCTTGTTCTGGGACTTTGTGTCATTGTTTCCAGATTTGGTCGAGGTGGTGATGTCAGAGAGTCCCGGGTCTGCCTCCCTCATGTGACCTGTGTTGTTCACAAACAACGGCAATGGAATCATATTGACCTCCACGGCCGCTGTTGCGATTCCAGCTGCATTAGAGGCGACACAATTGAAGGCGCCGCTGTCCTTCAAAGTGGTTATGAGGATTTCCAGAGTACCGTTGTCGTAGAGGATTGTACGAGAATTATTGTGCACCAACTTGCCATCTGGAAAACGCCAGTGAATTGTGGGCTCCGGGTCGCCCATCGCCTTGCACTTTAGAGTCAACCCCTGACCTTCCATGACGTAGGGTTTGGTGACCAGGTGTTTGGTAATGAGAGGCGGCTCACAGATGAACTCCTCCTCCTGGATGGACCAGAAATATTTGTCCATCAGTTGTTCTGGAGAAGCGCAAGTCTCGAGATCGTCTTCCCTCGTCAACCGACGTAACCAGAGTAACTCACAGTTACAGTGAAGAGGGTTGCCGCCAAAACTCACTGTCAGCTTTGACGAGCTGGACATCTTTGGGTCGGACAACACTTGGGCATGTTGGAATAGCGTGTCAGGGGGCAACGTCTGCAAGCGGTTTGATGTCATATCCAATCGTACCAGCTTTGTGAGGAGCGTGAAGGTCCCTACGCCAATGTGGTCGATTAAATTGTGGTCCAAAGTCAACGTGTTTATGTTAGTCATCTTGGCTATGGCCTCCCAAGGTAATGTCCTCAAGTTATTGTAGGACAAATCCAAGTCCTCAATAGTGGAAACAAACAAATCAAAGGAGGATGGTTCAATTTGCTGAATTTGATTATTGCCCAGTATAAGGTGTCTCAGGCTGATCAAACCCTTCAACTGGTCACTATTAATGACAGCTAGACGGTTTCCATCCATGTGTAGCGCTCTCAAAGACTTGAGTCCCTCAAAAGCGTGCGGATCGATCTGACTGATGGTATTGCGCGACAGCGTGAGGTGCACCAGACTAGTCATGTTTAGGAAGTCTTTCCTTCGTATAGCAGTTATGAAGTTGTCGGTCAGGCGTAGCTCTACGGTCCTGCGGTCAATGGTTGGTGGTACAAACAGAAGTCCAGTCTTGGCACAGAGGAGCGTAAGCGTCGGTGAGATGGTCTGACAGATGCATCGACCAGGACAGTGTTGAGCCTTCACCAGAGCGCCAAACACCAAGACATAAAACACCAGCCTCTCCATGATGCATCAGCTTCCTGGTCCTACATAGACATACAAAATGGAAACATTCAATTTGATGTTTCATATAGAATTAATATAGTAATTATCAGAGTCCAAACTTGTGAAGAGAAACCAACCAAAATAGCGTTATTTGGGCGTCACATTTCAACTTCTTTGATCAAAGTTGCACATTTACGATTTTCTAAGTTATAGCGGCTTATAGCGCCAGAAATGGACGAAAGTTGGCAAGTGCCCTCGTAATGTCCTGTTGTCCGCGTGTACCAATTTTAATAAAGTTTGGATACTGCGCTCGCAAGACACAGGCCAATTAGTCATGGGCCACAACCAAAAATGTATTGGCTCATATCTCCTATATAATTACACAAATGAGCTTTCTTTGTAAGAAGCATCTCTAGACGATGCATACCACATTTTATGCGAATCAGACAACTGGATTAGGAGGTTTAATTTAGCAATGTATCTTCCCTTCTCTCTGCAACCCTATAAGAACAGACCTGTGATCCATTTTTAAGTCACGATCCACCAGTTGAGAACAACTGAAATAGAGACCGATTTTCACTATGCAATTAATTCCCAATGGGGGTGGAAATCAAGTCTCGCCCTACATTTTATCCATTGATTTTCCGGTTCAATCTTTCAAACACCATTTCATGTTGACTTCAAAGTTTTCATCACAAAGCAGTACCTTTGCTTGGAACAAGCAGTGTGTTACTAAAACCAAGCGTTTGTCTTTCATAAAGCTCTTCTATAGCTTATTGAATCCTTTCCTAACCTTTTATGTAGAGGTCCAAGAAAAATGAAACAATCCAAGCATCTTCCTGAAAATGAGATTAAATCCTTGACCTTGTTGAGTTTAATTTTGTTACTTTTTATTATATTCTCAACAACAACTTCTTCTTTACAATACACACAGAGTCTTTCACATGGACACAATCAAGTCTCTGATAACTCTTAGTC
>JAVLUX010000029.1:38367500-38470000 GCA_032164185.1 Moxostoma hubbsi
GAATGACAGACAGAAAGACAAACAGATAAAGAATGACAGACAGACAGACAGACATACAGACAAACAGATAAAGAATGACAGACAGACAGACAGACAGATAATGAATGACAGACAGACATACAGACAGATAAAGAACAACAGACAGACAGACATACAGACAGACAGATAAAGAATGACAGACAAACAGACAGATAATGAATGACAGACAGACAGACAGATAACGAATGACAGACAGACAGACAGATAACGAATGACAGACAGACAGACAGACAATGAATGACTGACAGACAGACAGACAGACACACACACACAGACAGACAGACATACAAACAGACAGATAATGAATGACAAACAGACAGACAGACAGGCATACAGACAGACAGATAATGAATGACAAACAGACAGACAGACATACAGACAGACAGATAATGAATGACAAACAGACAGACAGACAGGCATACATACAGACAGATAATGAATGACAAACAGACAGACAGACAGACAGATAATGAATGGCAGACAGACAGACAGACAGACAGATAATGAATGACAAACAGACAGACAGGCATACAGACAGACAACATTTAATTTTCAACATAATACTTTATTATTTTTATCAAATGAAGTGCTGTGTAACAGAACATCACGGATGTGAGATATTGATTAAATATGAGATCATTATTATTGATTTATTATTATAAATAGTAGTAGTTTATAACAGTGAATATAGCATAACTCTCTCTCTCTCTCTATATATATATATAACATAATAGCATAAATCTGTGCAGTAGTGTTATATTTCTGTCGTTTTACCGTTTAATTGGAGCTTTTATTTTGGCGGAAGCTTTTATTTTTTAAGCCCTTTACGTTTCTGTGTGTTTTTGACAGAAGCTTCTGGAAGCACCTCTGGAAAAGCAGGTCGCTAAGTGACCCAATGCGATTATTAAACCTCAAAAGGCTGATAATTAATCAAACGAATATGTAGTCTGTATGTGCTGCACACTACATAGTGAATTAGCGCTCTGCTCGCTGTCATCTACTACAAACAGAGCATGTGAAGCTCATGAGGATGTTTTCGAGTTCATTGTATGAGCAGCCGACTTCACATTTACATTCAAACATTCTTAAAACAAGATCTGTTTACTATGAAGCATGTAGCACGTGCAAGCTATACATTTCTCTCATTAAAGTGCAGTCTTTGCAGTTTAATTATCACACTAGGACATGAAGTGATTAAGTGATTGATGGGTGATGTCATCAGCACAGGAAGAGAGCGCAGACAACGGCTAATGACACATCATCAGCACAGGAGCGATGATCGACACTTGCTTTTGTCTTAAATGAAATACAGAGAACATAAATTCAGTCGAGATCTCTGACACTCGTGTAACATCCATGTGTCTGATACCACGTGAAAGCAATGTCAGACAGTGGTAAAATGTATTGCTCAGATCAGGATACTTCATTTTGTCTCAGATGTTTCTCCTAAAGTCTTACAAATTTCACAAGGCCAAATCGATGTACGTCAACAGGAATATCCTTCCAATACATAAGAAACAGCAACAGGATGCACCAGTGCAGAAAGAAAACTTTCAGTGAATTCTGTGAGAGCTTCCAGGAAGGGAAGAGCTCCTTCATGTTTATTAATCATGTGGTCTTGTGAACTCTTTCTCTAGGCAACGTCAAGCACAGAATACACCTACCACAATATCTGACCTCGCTATCTCAGCACAGCACAAACAAACATCGCAAACAAACATCCAAACAAAATAACATAAGGTTGTGTCTTTAAACATGTTCTCTTTCTGTTCTGTTAGGTAATGAATGACAGACAGACAGACAGACAGACAGACAGATAATGAATGACAGACAGACAGACAGACAGACAGACAGACAGACAGACAGATAAAGAATGACAGACAGACAGACAGACAGACAGACAGATAATGAATGAAAGACAGACAGACACACAGACAGATAATGAATGACATACAGACAGACACACAGACAGATAATGAATGACATACAGACAGACACACAGACAGATAATGAATGACAGACAGACAGACACACAGACAGATAATGAATGACAGACAGACAGAGAGACAGATAATGAATGAAAGACAGACAGACACACAGACAGATAATGAATGACAGACAGACAGACAGACAGACAATGAATGACAGACAGACAAACAGACAGATAATGAATGACAGACAGACAGACAGATAATGAATGATAGACAGACAGACAGATAATGAATGATAGACAGACAGACACACAGATAATGAATGACAGACAGACAGACAGACACACAGATAATGAATGACAGATAGACAAACAGACAGATAATGAATGACAGACAGACATACAGACAGATAATGAATGACAGATAAACAAACAGACATACAGACAGATAGACACACAGACAGATAATGAATGACAAACAGACAGAGAGACAGACATACAGACAGATAATGAATGACAGACAGACAGATAATGTATGACAGATAGACAGTCAGACAGACAGACAGTCAGACAGACAGATAATGAATGACAGATAGACAGACAGACAGTCAGACAGACAGACAGATAATGAATGACAGATAGACAGACAGTCAGACAGACAGACAGATAATGAATGACAGACAGACAGACAGACAGACAGATAATGAATGACAGACAGACAGACAGACAGACAGACAGATAAAGAATGACAGACAGACAGACAGACAGACAGACAGATAATGAATGAAAGACAGACAGACACACAGACAGATAATGAATGACATACAGACAGACACACAGACAGATAATGAATGACATACAGACAGACACACAGACAGATAATGAATGACAGACAGACAGACACACAGACAGATAATGAATGACAGACAGACAGAGAGACAGATAATGAATGAAAGACAGACAGACACACAGACAGATAATGAATGACAGACAGACAGACAGATAATGAATGACAGACAGACAAACAGACAGATAATGAATGACAGACAGACAGACAGATAATGAATGATAGACAGACAGACAGATAATGAATGATAGACAGACAGACACACAGATAATGAATGACAGACAGACAGACAGACACACAGATAATGAATGACAGATAGACAAACAGACAGATAATGAATGACAGACAGACATACAGACAGATAATGAATGACAGATAAACAAACAGACATACAGACAGATAGACACACAGACAGATAATGAATGACAAACAGACAGAGAGACAGACATACAGACAGATAATGAATGACAGACAGACAGATAATGTATGACAGATAGACAGTCAGACAGACAGACAGTCAGACAGACAGATAATGAATGACAGATAGACAGACAGACAGACAGTCAGACAGACAGACAGATAATGAATGACAGATAGACAGACAGTCAGACAGACAGACAGATAATGAATGACAGACAGACAGACAGATAATGAATGACAGATAGACAGACAGTCAGACAGACAGACAGATAATGAATGACATACAGACAGACATACAGACAGATAATGAATGACAGACAGACAGATAATGTATGACAGATAGACAGTCAGACAGACAGACAGTCAGACAGACAGATAATGAATGACAGATAGACAGACAGACAGACAGTCAGACAGACAGACAGATAATGAATGACAGATAGACAGACAGTCAGACAGACAGACAGATAATGAATGACAGACAGACAGACAGACAGACAGATAATGAATGACAGATAGACAAACAGACAGACAGATAATGAATGACAGACAGACATACAGACAGATAATGAATGACAGATAAACAAACAGACATACTGACAGACAGACAGATAGACACACAGACAGATAATGAATGACAAACAGACAGACAGATAATGTATGACAGATAGACAGTCAGACAGACAATGAATGACAGATAGACAGACAGACAGACAGACAGTCAGACAGACAGATAATGAATGACAGATAGACAGACAGACAGACAGTCAGTCAGACAGATAATGAATGACAGATAGACAGACAGACAGACAGACAGACAGATAATGAATGACAGACAGACAGACAGACAGACAGTCAGACAGACAGACAGACAGATAATGAATGACAGATAGACAGACAGTCAGTCAGACAGACAGACAGATAATGAATGACAGATAGACAGACAGACAGACAGTCAGTCAGACAGACAGACAGATAATGAATGACAGATAGACACACAGACGGAAACTAGGAAAAATACAAGAAAAACAAATTACTCAAATAAAAAAGACATAAAAGCGTGATTGAGAGGCAAACATTGCAGAAAACCACTCAAACACAAAACCTACAAAATCCAGTTTTCATTGTGGAAGCAAGCGTGCAGCCATCTGCTAGTAATGAATTCATAAACATATTTGCTTTAAAAACAGCCATAAAGAGAGCGCGAGCAAATAAACCACGAGAACAAGAGTAAAACAAAGTGCTCAAAAACAAAAACACTCACAAATGTCTCTTCAATGATTTGTGGCCTCATTAAGACACTCAGTGATTAGTTTAACCACATGATTAGTGATATCTGAGGGGAATTTAAGATCAGAGGTGAGACACTCCTGTGCTGGAGCAAAAAATGTAAATACAACTGAACATAAACAGATAAAACCAAACAGGAAACGGACAAATTTGCTAGCTGAATATTTATATATTTATATATATATATAAACCAAAGACAACATCTGAGCGTGAATAGATGAGTTCTTAGCTGCTTTAAAAACATTTTGTAATAATTCATGCAAATATATTCAAGTAAATGTGTAAATATGTTTTTTTCTTCAGTCGTGGTCTTGATTACTGAAACATAATTGGGTGAATTTCACAAAAAACATGTCCAGGCCACATTTCACCCAGAAAAATTAAAAGAATATTTTCTGCATTACTTTAAACATAACTGTACAGAACAACATGAGGGTGAGTAAATGATGACAGAACTTTTATTTTTGGGTGAGCTATTCCTTTATTGGCCCTGATAATAATCTTAGTAAAAGAGTTCGGAGAGGAGAAACAGTGTCTGAAGGGAATGTGTGATGTCACAACCCTTCAGCTGTAGTGTGTGTGTGTGTGTGTGTGATGTCACAACCCTTCAGCTGTAGTGTGTGTGTGTGTGTGTGTGTGTGTGTGTGATGTTACAACCCTTCAGCTGTAGTGTGTGTGTGTGTGTGTGTGTGTGTGTGTGTGTGTGTGTGTGTGATGTCACAACCCTTCAGCTGTAGTGTGTGTGTGTGTGTGTGTGTGTGTGTGTGTGTGTGTGTGTGTGTGTGTGTGTGTGTGTGTGTGTGTGTGTGTGATGTCACAACCCTTCAGCTGTAGTGTGTGTGTGTGTGTGTGTGTGTGTGTGTGTGTGTGTGTGTGTGATGTCACAACCCTTCAGCTGTAGTGTGTGTGTGTGTGTGTGATGTCACAACCCTTCAGCTGTAGTGTGTGTGTGTGTGTGTGTGTGATGTCACAACCCTTCAGCTGTAGTGTGTGTGTGTGTGTGTGTGATGTCACAACCCTTCAGCTGTAGTGTGTGTGTGTGTGTGTGTGATGTTACAACCCTTCAGCTGTAGTGTGTGTGTGTGTGATGTCACAACCCTTCAGCTGTAGTGTGTGTGTGTGTGTGTGTGTGTGTGTGTGTGTGATGTTACAACCCTTCAGCTGTAGTGTGTGTGTGTGTGATGTCACAACCCTTCAGCTGTAGTGTGTGTGTGTGTGTGTGTGTGATGTTACAACCCTTCAGCTGTAGTGTGTGTGTGATGTCATAATGATTTGGGAGAGATAAATGCTTGCCAGTAGAATATGTGATGTCACTCTCATTTTGCAGTAGAATGTATGATGTCACAATTCATCTCATTCCGTCTGGAAGTTTGGATGCAGTTTATGACATCAGACTGTCTGTATTCCTTTGTAATGCGAGTACAGCGGCCTAAAATGCACTTTCCTGAAATTATCTTCCTTTTTTTTTTTTTTTCCTGGCAAGCTGTAATTTCACCACGAGAAGAGAGCAGGTATTTTACTCTGTTGTGATCTGTCTTTCGCTGGCGTCCCGCCGTGTTTTGATGAGGAATCTGTCTGGCTCCCGGCCCCGAACAACAGATTGTACTGACTCAGGACGCCCGCGGCATGTTAGCCCAATGCTAATGATAGCAACAGAGGGCAGAGGAGTTAGCTGAATGTCACAGCTATACAAATGAGGCTTCCGAAAAGCACAAATGAAAATAACACATCCATTTTAAAGCGCCTGCAGCGATACTGTTTAAGACATTTTTTATCATTAAGGAAAATATAAAACCGCCCTGCAGTGTTAGCTAGTGTTGCGTTATGCTTCAAATGCAATCACAGATGGATTCCAGTCTCTTTACAACATATTGTACTTCAAGATGGTCTAAAATAGCACCGAATATACTGTATAACCTCTATGTGACCTCAAAATAATTTTACAAATTTCACACAATAACTGCCACAGTGCTTGTTGTGCAGATGTTTCAAAAAATAAAAGCATGCTGAAAAAACATCTTAAACCTTCCTCCGTCAGCTGGTTCAAGCTTAAACCACTAAACTAGACCAGCATGACCAGCTGGGTGGTCTTTAAGACCAGAAAACCACCTGAAACTGGTTTAACATTTCTTCATTCAGCAGAAAACGTCAAAAACTTGCAAAACATCCATGTACACTAATGAGCCAAAACATTATGACCACCTGCTTAATAAGCAGTTGGTCCTTCGCATGCCACCAAAAACAGCGCCTTCCCGCACAGGCATGGACTCTACAGACCCCTGAAGGTGTCTTGTGGTATCTGGCACCGAGACATTAGCAGCTGATCCTTTAAGTCCTGTAAGTTGCGAGGTGGAGCCCGTTGGATCGGACTTGTTGGTCCAGCACATCCCACATGAATGGATAGATACAAGGTGAGGTCGGGCAAAGTGACTAGCTCAATGTTACCAGTAAAGTAACACTGAGCTGCACGTCTTTCCTGCTGTATAAACCAGGTTGCACCTTCTAAAGATCAGTCAACTAGTTTAAACTAATGGTTTGAACCACACTTGACCAGCTCCCCAAGGTGGCACACCAGCCTGAACCTGCTTGACCGAGATCTATCAAGTCGACTTTGGCAAAACAAAGTTAATCAGCCACCTAAACCAGCTTTGGCCAATGTCCTGCCACTAGAAAACACATCATTATGACATCACAGATTCTACCGTCAAATGAGTGTGACATCACGGATTTTACTGCACAATAAAAATGACATCACACATTCTAGTGCCAGATGATGACGGCATACGGCCTGTATAGTCTCAAATATGCTGTGGTGATGTTGGACTGTACATACAGATCTTCAGCTTGACAAGTTCAGATGGTATTCACAGACTATTTTCACTCGACAGAGGGCATCAACCGTCTCCTTGAAGCCTCTCCATCAATATGTTGTAAAACTAACAAGATACTTTCTAAGAACGGGCCGATTCCTGGCACAGGCTTGCCAATATCTCCGGCTTTTCACTGTGAATTTAATTTGTTCTGTCTGGCATTGACAGCTCGCCGTCCCTCTGTGTCATTTAAACGTGGGCTTTCAGCTCTCTGCTGATGGGACGTGCTGTCCACACACACCCACACACACTTCCACACCGCTTGTCCTGGGTGCATTTCCAGCAATGTGAGAGAGAGAATATGGCAAACCGTGTGTGTTTGTGGTATAAAGGGATAAAAACGTTTCTAAATGGTATTTGCTAAGGCAAGCATCTCTCTAACTATAACTTACTAAGGATTCAACTTTGGTACACTGAACACCAAGTTGCTCCCAACGGCAGGCTGGTACCTTGCATGGCAGCTCTGCCATCATTGGTGGGTGAATGTGTCACAGTGTAAAGCGCTTTGAATACCGCTAAGCTTAAAAAGGCGCTATATAACTGCAGACCATTTACTGAGGCTACAAGAGTCCAAAATGAATAAAATCCCAAAAGCAGTTTATTCTGTGACCAAAATTCCAATAATAACCAGACAAATTTAGATTTGGTGCGGAAACGGAGGACTTATAACCATAAACAAGCCCGAAATACACAGGGGCCTTTTATTTTAAAAATGATAGAAATAAGCTCCGTTACAATATATGTATTTATAGTAAATATCAGCATCGATTTTTACTGATAACAGTTCTAAAAAGCATCTATTGGCACCAATTAATAGGTAAAACCGGTATATCGGCCAACTCTACAAGAAACCACCATGCAACCATCCAGAACACCCTAACAACCATCCAAAACACCCTGACAACCATTCAGAACATCCTAACAACCACCCAGAACACCCTAACAACCATTCAGATCACACTAGCAACCATCCAGAACACCCTGACAACCATTCAGAACATCCAAACAACCATCCAGAACACCCTAACAACCATTCAGAACATCCTAACAACCATTCAGATCACCCTGACAACCATTCAGAACATCCTAACAACCATTCAAAACACCCTATCAACCATTCAGAACATCCTAACATCCATCCAGAACATCCTAACAACCATCCAGAACATCCTAACAACAATCCAGAACACCCTAACAACCATTCAGATCACTCTAGCAACCATCCAGAACACCCTAACAACCATCCAGAACACCCTGACAACCATTCAGAACATCCTAACAACCATCCAGAACATTGCACTGCGATAGTGTTTCCCTTTTATGTCATACTCGGGGTTCAGTGTTAATTTTCAGTTTTTTGTTTTAGTCATAATTTTTTGTCATTTTATCCCTCGCCGATATGCTCGTCCATAGACATTCAGTCTCATTTTCAGTTCATGCCCCACCCTCAACATTTTATTGAATATCTCGGCCACAGAGTGGACTAGAAGCGCAATCTATGTATCATTAGAAAGCTGGGATCCCCCAGCATAACATTGTATCATCAAAAGTCGAAAACATATTTTTAGGATTTGATTTGTATGATTTTCCTGCAGGATGGCATATTTTGCTCTGAACATCTAAGTTATAACATTGGATTATTCAGCCAAGCAAGCTCACAGACAGCTAAAACATAGCTCCTTTTTTAAGGTACAAGCAGATATAACGTTTTTTTACTACTTGGGGCTTTCAACGGCAGTTATCGGTGCACAAATGAGACGTTTGCATTTGAACCCCTCTAGGGGGCGTTCCTTTTCAATGCAAATGTTTTGAGGCATTATTTTGTTATTGTAAGTAACATACATGCAGATCTAATGGTATTCTCTGACATATTCTATCTTCATATTCTAAGCTTTCAAATGATACCTCATATGCCTGACTTATATATATATATATACGGGGACTTAAACATTTTAAGCGTAAACCTTTTTCGTGACATAGCGCCCCCCTTTTCCATAAAGTTTAAGGGGATAATTAAAGTCATTCTTTCTCTGCTCAAAACTGCTTCCTTTCACTTGGTATTTGAACAAATATATCAGTAATAGACCTACAAATGATATAATGTAACTCTCTGTAAAGCACTGTTTACACAGAGCAAGCAACACCCGCTGGAACTACATCTGTAATGGATAACCACAAGTTCATCCACTTAGAAAATCAGTCCAACCTCCTTTACTGTTTCTGTGCATTTGTCCTCCACTAAACTCTCGCTATAGATTCGCTATCATTCATGCCAGGGCTGTAATTACACAGAGTCGACAGCTGGTAAAAGAGACGGTAATCATGCATGAGACTGTGAGCATGCATGCGCTGCACATTTAACACTTTGTTTAGGGTTTGTTAGCACATGACATTTGGGAAAGTGAGCTGGACACCTCTTAAAAATCCAGTCAGCATCGACACCAGAATGATGAAATAAAGCAGCAAGACTCAGCAATAGTGTGAAATAAAACCTGTTAAATGACACACTGAATTGAGACAGCTCTAATAATGTTGGGATTTAAAGCAATGGATTTGTGAAGCACTCGAAGAAACATTCGGAAACTGTCCACAATGTGGAAAATTGTCTATGGTTGCACTATCAAAAGTACAAACAAGAGAGACATAAAAACATACAGTTCTAGCACAAAGAACTTACTGTTACAGCAAAATACTCTTTAAAAACATCTCCAAGTGTCCAACAGCCTCTCCAAACAAATAAAAGCTAATCATTGCACATAAGAACTAATTACACATGCAAACACAACAATGACTAAAGGTTTGCACAGCATGCAGACATGATTTTAGTCATGAGATTTCACAGAATGAGTTTCATTCTGTGTCATTTGAGTCATCATTGAATCTGTGTCATATATTTGGCGCCATCTCCTGGTGGTCATATGTAACATTGTGCTTCATGTGGATTATCTAATGATCGATACATCTGATTATCTTGTGTGTGGACTTGTTTGAAAGATAATCACCTCCTCTAAATAATATGTACATTGAGTTTCATTCTGTGCCATTTCAGTCATCATTGAGTCTGTATCATGTGGATTATCTAATGATCTATACATCTGATTATCTTGTGTGTGGGCTCGTTTGAAAGATAATCACCTCCTCTAAATAATATGTAAATTGAGTTTCATTCTGTGCCATTTGAGTCATCATTGAGTCTGTGTCATGTATTTGGCGCCATCTCCTGTTGGTCATATATAACATTGTGCTTCATGTGGATTATCTAATGATCGATACATCTGATTATCTTGTGTGTGGACTTGTTTGAAAGATAATCACCTCCTCTAAATCAGTGATTCCCAACCCCCGGTCCCCGTACCGGTGCCGGTCCGTGGACCCGTTAGTACCGGGCCTTGAAATATTCCCAGAATAATTTATTTATTTTTATAATAATAATAATTGTCTTTTTTAAATGCTTTTTTAAGTGATATGAGTCTTACATGTCATGTTATTTAATCCAAAACATAAACAATAAATAGATTAAAATGTGTTTCTTTGAGCGCCTCGCGATTGCTTAGCAACGCGTCGTATCTGAACGGACTGCAAAAAAAGCGCCGTGCACCTGAAGTGACAGAGAAGTATGTGGAGAGATGAGCGGGCCTCAGCAAACTTCAATGGCTAATTTCATTGTGGACAGTTCTGGTAAAAGGAAAGGCGATGACCAACTCGAAAATAGCGAGAGAGAGAGAGAGAAAAAAAAAGTCAAGCTTCAATCGTAAATACGATACCTCATATATTAGGTATGGATTTACGACAACAGGCAATTCCGTGGCGCCAAATCCATTGTGTGTTATTTGTGGTGAAAAACTCTGCAATGAAGCCGTCAAAACTTCAGCGGCACTTAAACACCAAACACCCAACTCTCAAAGACAAAACGGAGGAGTTTTTCGAAAGAAAGAAACGTGATTTGGATGCTCAGCCGCAAGTTTTGATATCCTCAACATCAGTAAATGTAGCTGCAACTAAGGCGTCATATCTGGTTGCTCACTGAATAGCTAAAGCTAAAAAAAATACTTAACAATCGGAGAAGAGCTAATTTTGCCGGCTTTTTTTTTTTTAAGGTTAAAGCTTAATCTCTAATTTTATACGTTAAAAATTATTGGCTGAAATCACTGTGTGTTTGCTATTGTATTCTGAAACTGTCTGACTGTTGAAACTGGCTCTTATTTTCATACAATTAGCCTTTGTTGTCACCTTTTGGTGAGTGAAAACACTAAGTTGCTCTTGAAGTGATTGTCTTTAGTGGTTCTGGAGAGATTTGACAGGTGAAATGGACTGGTATTTTCATACAATTTGCCATTACTGCCACCTGCTAGTGAGTGAGTGCTGTGTGAGTTGCTTTTGAAGTAGACCTAATTGTATGGGAGAAAAGGGAAACATTTTGTGAACCGGTCTGAAAGTTTAAAAAGATTGGTATATTCATACAAGTAGCCTTTGTTGCCACCTAGTTCATTATATGCAAATAAATGATTGGCTGTTACTGTTTTACACAGTGATATGTTCCAAATCCAAACGATGCATCTTAAAATTGAGGCATTAAAATTGACAACTGGTCCCTGGAATTTTTTTTATGAATATGCTGGTCCCTGGCACAAAAAGGTTGGGAACCCCTGCTCTAAATAATATGTACATTGAGTTTCATTCTGTGCCATTTGAATCATCACTGAGTCTGTGTCATGTGGATTATCTAATGATCGATACATCTGATTATCTTGTGTGTGGACTCATTTGAAAGATAATCACCCCCTCTAAATAATATGTACATTGAGTTTCATTCTGTGCCATTTGAGTCATCATTGAGTCTGTGTCATGTGGATTATCTAATGATCTATACATCTGATTATCTTGTGTGTGGACTTGTTTGAAAGATAATCACCTCCTCTAAATAATATGTACATTGAGTTTCATTCTGTGCCATTTCAGTCATCATTGAGTCTGTGTCATGTATTTGGCGCCATCTCCTGGTGGTCATATGTAACATTGTGCTTCATGTGGATTATCTAATGATCGATACATCTGATTATCTTGTGTGTGGACTTGTTTGAAAGATAATCACCTCCTCTAAATAATATGTACATTGAGTTTCATTCTGTGCCATTTGAATCATCACTGAGTCTGTGTCATGTGGATTATCTAATGATCAATACATCTGATTATCTTGTGTGTAGACTCATTTGAAAGATAATCACCCCCTCTAAATAATATGTACATTGAGTTTCATTCTGTGCCATTTGAGTCATCACTGAGTCTGTGTCATGTATTTGGCGCCATCTCCTGGTGGTCATATGTAACATTGTGCTTCATGTGGATTATATAATGATCTATACATCTGATTATCTTGTGTGTGGGCTCGTTTGAAAGATAATCACCTCCTCTAAATAATATGTAAATTGAGTTTCATTCTGTGCCATTTGAGTCATCATTGAGTCTGTGTCATGTATTTGGCGCCATCTCCTGGTGGTCATATGTAACATTGTGCTTCATGTGGATTATCTAATGATCGATACATCTGATTATCTTGTGTGTGGGCTTATTTGAAAGATAATCACCTCCTCTAAATAATATGTACATTCAGTTTCATTCTGTGCCATTTGAGTCATCACTGAGTCTGTGTCATGTGGATTATCTAATGATCTATACATCTGATTATCTTGGGTGTGGGCTCATTTGAAAGATAATCACCCCCTCTAAATAATATGTACATTGAGTTTCATTCTGTGCCATTTGAGTCATCACTGAGTCTGTGTCATGTATTTGGCGCCATCTCCTGCTGGTCATATGTAACATTGTGCTTCATGTGGATTATATAATGATCGATACATCTGATTATCTTGTGTGTGGACTCGTTTGAAAGATAATCACCCCCTCTAAATAATATGTTCATTGAGTTTCATTCTGTGCCATTTGAGTCATCATTGAGTCTGTGTCATGTATTTGGCGCCATCTCCTGGTGGTCATATGTAACATTGTGCTTCATGTGGATTATCTAATGATCTATACATCTGATTATCTTGTGTGTGGACTCATTAGAAAGATAATCACCTCCTCTAAATAATGATATGTGATAATTTATGTTCCGTTAATTTTTTAAAAATTTAAAAGCAAAAATGCAGCTTATAAGCAACACCAGCATAATTGTTAAAGACATATATTTAGCTATTACTCGCTACATTTTTACAACAAATAGGCTGGTTGTATTCTACTCTTTGAGAGCTTTCCAACAACATATGACACATGGCTGTTTGATCAGATTGATGTTTTAACTGATTGCAATATCAATATTTTAACTGACAGTGCAAATTGTTTAATAAATTATCAAAACGAAACACTTCTGATTTGTCTGCAAATTTCAAAGCACTTGTTTAGTTTTGGTCATAATATCTACTTGCATTGTAAAGTAGAGCTTAAAGGCTTTCAAACGATACTTATTTTATGTTGGTCAAGACTGTAGTTATATTAATAATTTGACGATGGGTTTCTTTCTCTCGCAGGGCCATTCAAGCGTAAAGGGTTAACCTGACTGTTAAAACCAAACTTCAAGTCGACATGAAACAGCATTCGCAACCCATTTTACTTCTCTAATGTGTCACATTTCTAAGCGAAACAGGATATTCAATGTTTAAAAAAAAGTAGGGCAAGATCTATTGGGAATAAAATTGATTAAAGTTTGTATTTGGTTCCAATATGGAGCCAAACCTGAATGTAACTAATTGTAATTTTAATTGTAAGATGGTGGAAAATAGCCAGGAAAAACATGTGTCTTGTGGCTTTAGTCATGTCTGAGGTCATCTTTATGCTAAAGTACTCCACAAAGTTGATACACTTTTCAAATGTACAGTCTTCATCTTTCAGGAAACAGACTAAAGGGCTTGATGACATCATCTTGCACTACACAGTGTTTTATCCAATCAAATGCTCAATCAGAGCTCTCAAGAACGAGAGAGTCCCTCCTTTTAACACCACCTGCAACCGACTAGCTAAGTAGCAAATCATGTTTCGTAGCTGTGATGTAAATGAAAGGATATTAGCTCTGTTTTAAACAGACAAACCCTTCGATATGTCCAAACTTGCAGTTTGACACAGGAAAGACACACCTGCCGACATGACAGGGTTACTGTGTGTGTGTATTAGAGGAATAACACATCTGTGCCAAGGCGTATGCAAACACTTCAGCCTCATGCTGCTCTCTGCCAGGTGGTCTTGAGTTCAGTGAGCTGTTTCGTTCGTAAACTTTCACCCATGACAGAGAGACGAATCCTCCACTTTACACAGCATCTCTAGCACAGACTCGTGTTTTATTATGTAGGACATCCTGTCAGTTGTATCATCATAGGCGTCACTTTAGAAGACATTGTAAAATATTTATTACAATCAAGATTGAGTAAAGATTGAATAAAATTTAGGAGTTTTTAAAGGTCACTGTAAAGCCAACTTTAGAATGTTTAGGGACACGCCCCAGGGTGCGAATTACAAGGGGTTTGGGGAGGTCTGACCCCCCTAAAGGACGTCAAAACAAGAAAACTGAAAATATGAAGATATATTTCTATAGCTTCTGCTTGATTTTAAGTTGTGATTTCGGACCACCCTTGTAATGGGACGTTCAGTTGACACAGCGCTTGAGCGGTTCTAGTAAATGCACTACAAAAATAGCTCATTCGAGGACGCGCATTCTTGGTTGTTGTGCTATTCGAGACCTGAAAATCTTACAATAATTGCTGAAAATTGATTTGGAGAACTCTATAGGCAGCGACTACACGTCTGATGCGAAACGCGCAAGATACTGGACTCGTAATTGAGTTAAATAGAGTTTTTGAGCATGTCGCTAAGCTAATGAGGAAATCCTAAAAACTACACTGTAAAATATCTAACTTTAATGTAAAAACATTTCTAAAATGTTTTGGTAAAAAACTGTTAATTGCTTTAGTTGTCCATGTACAGAAAAAACTATATGTAATATTTTTGTTTCTTCTTATTTGTGATATCAATTATGTGCAGTTTGGTGTTTTATGTTATATTTTACAACTTATGTTGTTTAATTATTGTTATCATTAATGTATTACACTCACACACACACACACTCATACACTCACACACACACACACACACACTCACACTCATACTCACACTCACATACACACACACACACACACAACACACACACACACACTCTCTCTCTCTCACACACACACACACACACACACTCATACACTCACACACACACACAACACACACACAAACGTGCACACACACGTGCACACACACACGCACTCGTACACTCACACAGACTCATACACACACTCACTCTCACACACACACACAATCAAAATTTTAAATTACAGCTTAAACTGAACTGAAATAAACTAATAATATAATATCTAGAGCTTGTAAACTCAATACAGCTTCATGTTCTTTTATGTATATTTTTAAAGGTACATTTTTTTCTAAGCATTCAAGTTCATTAAGTTCATTTTCTTCACGGCGAAAAAGAACAATTGAATGTTTTGGAGAGGAAGTAAAGCTCAGTGCAGATTTGTGATACTGAGTCACCCAGTAGGTGATAATTAGTCACTTTTACATGCATAGATCATTTTGATTGTGCTGTAATGAAGATGAAGGGTTTGAAAGCATTTGTGACCCCTACAGAGACTTGCTGAAGCTAATCAGGACAGAAATTACACCAGTAGGTTAAACGCTATTAATTAAAGACTAATGATTTCCACCTTTCAGTGTTTTTGTAAAAATACACATTTTCAACATTGAATGTGGCTTGATTGATATAATGAACTGCACCTTCTAAAATCAATCATTTTTGGCATAAAGCGGATGATGCTAGCAAACACGAATTGTTCACAATGGAAGACATTAAGAAAGTAAACAGGGTCAATTCTGATTTCATATTGACTTTTGGCTGAAACTATGATTCCCACCATGGTTAATGTACCCAGTAGCAGCCAGATTCTCAGAGATGTTTATCTGAAAGTCTTCTGCCGTTAGTGTGAGGATTTCAGGGGTCGTTCACTGACACAGCCGCTGATATCTGCCGTTTGAGAAGTGATAGAGCAGCTCAAGTTCAGAGATAAGGAGTGTGGAGAACTCCACCCCAGCGACAGATAAACTACAGCACATCACCTGCCCTTTCAACAACACACAATCACGGAGGTTTTACCGATTAATCTGTGCCGATAGTTGCTTTATGAAACTATTGCTTATCGGCAAAAATAGAGTCGCAGATGTTCCTTGGTGTTCCTCTGTTGAAGCGAGGACATGCAAAGAAAAATGCGACTATATAAAAACGTCCCTCATCAGCAGATACGTTGTGTATATACAGTACAGGAATGCATTTATTAATGTTAATGAATAGAATCGTATTGTTCAGTGATAACATAATAAAATATAACTAAATGTACATTAAAATGAAGCAAAATGACCCACAGAAAACATGTTTTTTTTCTAGTTTTGAGGAATGTGGTGCCAATTTCCACATGCATGGACATCATGTTTGTCAGCGTGCTGACGTGCGAAATATTAAATATTGATATAACTGATATTAAAGCGCCACGTCGAACAAAACTAGAGACGTTTACTCTTTATAACCGAACGGGTTTCAATGAAAAACGTTTAGAGATTTCTTACCAGAGGCACTTTTGTTGGCGCTGCGTCCGTAGGGCTGAAACGATTAATTATCGACAACGTCGACAATTAAAAATTGTAGACAAATATGAACGTTGTCGAATAGTCGTTTGATCTCATTTAATGTAACATGTGATCACATTAAACTGTAATGATGATGCGTGAGAGCAGCTCACAGTCACAGATGCGCACTATACTAGCTTCAGATGATGATGTAGATCACGAAGTATGAGAGAATTATACAAAAATGCCAAATAAGTGCATATAGAAGCACTCTCGTTGTGGAATAAGCGGAGCCGGAGCTCTTTAAAGGAAACACTCCAGCGTTACACCTTTAATGCAGTTTTAATGCGTTAACTTTATTAACGTACAAATAATACGGAAGCTGATCACGTAAATAAGTACAAACTCCGAAACTGGCATTTCTCTGTACGTCAGCGCCTCTTCTACGAGTTGTGAATGTCCCGATCTAAGTGGGAGAGATTGAAACTGCACCGGTGGATGCACACTCTGTCCCGGGACGCTCATCTCTCGAGCGCGCACGCTTAATGCAGCCAGACTGTAACGTGATTGCTCGTGACTTATTGAATCATAATAAACGTGTCACTGTGTGTTTCTTATGGTGAAGAAAACCGCCAATACGCAGCTTTATTAATAAGAGAGAGTTTGTGTTTTTGTGAGGTAAAGCTGGACTGAAGTGATCAGAAAGATGAGAGAGATGAAGTCTTCCCCCCAGTATATACGGAAACAAAATACGTTTTTGATTTGTTTTTGTTTTGGCTTGTTTTTCAATATAAATATCTAAAACTCATTTAAAAGAACGTACATTTACTTTAGCAGAAACGTAAATAACTGTTATCTAAGAATGTTGAATATAATATTATAAAATACAAATGTTTAAAAATAGCTAAAAATCCTTTAAAAAAAAGATTTATTTTATTTTAAAGAATTGATCTTGAATAGAAGTATATTTAGTATATTTAGCACTCGCAAAAGTGAAAAAATACATATATATATACAAAATACACTTACTGTATATTTAAGATACATCCTCTTAAAGAAAGTCTAAATATTTTATATGATGCTTCTCAAGTAAATGTATCTTCTTTTAATGATTTTAAGACATTTTTAAATGGAAAACAAGACAAAAGAGGAAGTTTTTACTGAATTAAACTTAATAAAAAGTATTTTTCCTGTTAATTCAGTGAATGTCATTTAGAGATGATTTTAAAAGATGAATTTGTCCTCTTTATTGTTAGTAACACATTTAATACAACCTTTTAAAGTCAGTCCACAAGCTGAATAGTCGGGCAAGAGCTAACGATTAATCGTTGCAATAATCGCAGAATAGTCGAATAATCGTTCCAATAATCGTTAGATTAATCGATTATCAAAACAATCGTTAGCTGCAGCCCTACTTCACGGAAATCAACGGCATGATGTTGTGTCACGTGACTCTGTGTGGCAGAAGATTAACCCTTAAATGACAGTCTAGAGTCTTGTGAACTGTATTTAGTCGGTTTTTATTCATATAAATGATGCGCTGCGTATAGCGAAGTCAAAATACAACGTCCACATAGTAAATGTGAACTCATTTAAGCAAAGTAAAGTCAGGCCCATGGGTGGGTCAATGAGCATCAACAGGTTAAGCGACCACCTGTAACACTTAGTTTTGCATGTTCAAGCGCTAGTCATTTTCTTCAGGACGTTTACAAATTCGCTTGATCTTGTAGAGATATTGTGACTAGCTATTTCTGTCCTACTCTGGTAGTTTTTTGTGTAATGTAGCTGTATATTCAGCATTGCACAGTAAGGACCGAATGCAGTGAATTAAAGCAACACAAAGGAAATGACCTCACTGATATTAAGTCTTGGAACTGCAGCAGAAAAGCTTTTAGCCCTGATATCAATCACCTCCCAGATCGCTCATATTTATAGAGCTTTTGAGCACTGCACTCCGAGAGGGCTAAAATATTTCCTCATCTCTTACCAGCATGCATGAGAGGAAACAGCCAAAATAATACTGTCCTAATACATTTGTTTGACTAATAAAACTAGACTAATACTGTATTGGTACATTTGTGTAAAATACCAACAGGGTCCAAAGTGAAGCAAGCACCAGCAGTGAGCAGAAATAGTTTTTAAATGTTTAAGACAAGTCATTTTTATTGTATAGCGCTTTTCACAACACATCGATTCAAAGCAGCTTTACAGGAATGCATCATTTTGGATGTTTTCTTCAAAAAGCATTTTTTTTAAATCCAGAGAAAATAAACACTTTTTGAAGAAAACATCCAAAATTATGTCAAAATTATTTTGGATATTTTGGACATAATTTTGGATATTTTCTACAAAAAATATTTATTTTCTTTGGATTTTTTTTAAACACTTTTTGAAGAAAATATCCAAAATTATGTCAAAATTATTTTGGATATTTTGGACATAATTTTGGATATTTTCTTCAAAAGTGTTTATTTTCTGTCGATTAAAAAAAAAAGAAGCTTTTTGAAGGAAACATCCAAAATTATGTCAAAATTATTTTGGATATTTTGGACATAATTTTGGATATTTTCTACAAAAAAAAGTGTTTATTTTCTTTGGATTTAAAAAAAAATGCTTTTTGATGAAAATATCCAAAATTATGTCACAATTATTTTGGATATTTTGGACATAATTTTGGATATTTTCTACAAAAAATATTTATTTTCTTTGGATTTTTTTTAAACACTTTTTGAAGAAAATATCCAAAATTATGTCAAAATTATTTTGAATATTTTGGACATAATTTTGGATATTTTCTTCAAAAGTGTTTATTTTCTGTGGATTAAAAAAAAATGTTTTTTGAAGAAAACATCCAAAATTATGTCAAAATTATTTTGGATATTTTGGACATAATTTTGGATATTTTCTACAAAAAATATTTATTTTCTTTGGATTTTTTTTAAACACTTTTTGAAGAAAATATCCAAAATTATGTCAAAATTATTTTGAATATTTTGGACATAATTTTGGATATTTTCTTCAAAAGTGTTTATTTTCTGTGGATTAAAAAAAAATGCTTTTTGAAGAAAACATCCAAAATTATGTCAAAATTATTTTGGATATTTTGGACATAATTTTGGATATTTTCTACAAAAAATATTTATTTTCTTTGGATTTTTTTTAAACACTTTTTGAAAAAAAAAATATACAAAATTATGTCAAAATTATTTTGGATATTTTGGACACCATTTTGGATATTTTCTTCAAAGGTGTTTATTTTCTGTGGATTTTTGTTAAACACTTTTTGAAGAAAACATCCAAAATTATGTCAAAATGTGGACATATGGACATAATGTTTTCATTGAAACCTGATTGGGTGTAAAGAGTCTCTAGATTACTTTGATATGCCATTTTCATTTTTGTGCCAACATGATGTACATATGAGGATTATGGGACATTTCTCCCCCAAAAGCAGAAAAAAACATGTTTGTTTTTTTTCAAGTTTCAACTCTTAACACATCTGTGAGTCATTACCCTTCATTTTAATATACTATTTGTAATATTTTATGTTGTTATCACTGTACAATACTGTTCTATGGATTCGCATTAATAAATGCATTCCTATATATTTACTGTCCATTATCACATTGAGAATAAATGTATTCATGCAAAAGCTGTAAATGTGTCTTTCAGAGGCTTTATATGGAGTTAGGATGAAAATAAGGTGCATTTCAAACTGTTCTGAGACTATATATATATATATATATATATATATATATATATATATATATATATATGTATAATACTGTATATATGTTATTTATAAAATAACCTAAAGTATATGATTATTTTTATTAAATATACTACATTTATACTGTATATAAATAATAATAATTAAAAAAAAAATGTTCATGGCTAGTAAGAGCTATTTACAATTTTTAAAAAGTTAATTTGGGACCCCAGATACCAGTAAACTTGACAGGGTCCAGCACACATACAAATCCCAGAATCCCATTCAATGATGCACAAAGCCTCTATCAACATTTCTTTTTCATTCACGAGGCGTGCACCTCTTCCCTCTATTAATAAAGCTCATTATAAATGTACATAAATGATCATTTCCATCACCTTGATGAGCAAGTTGGCAGTGATATTCTACTGAATAAACCCGTGAGCTTTTGTGATGAATTATACAATAATAAGTTATGCCTTGAAGCACGTAATGAATACTTCATGAGTGGTGCGGGAAGCTACAAACGTCTGTCTGCTTAACGTAGATGAGGTAGATGTACTTTATAGTGCTTCAACTTGGAAGAAATTAACCATGATCGCTCATATCACAGGATAAGGACGCTCTGCCCATCTATAAAACTGCTAATGCCAATGTAAAAGAAACATTCTCTGAAGACGCACTATTGAAGTTTTATATCTGTTAAAGGAGGCGTTTTGAACAGGACGTGGAGGCTGAAGGTCAGCTTCACCCATGTGTATCCCACTCCTAACACTTCTTCTTAAAATCGATCATTTCATTTGTTATTATTGTCATAACCTGTATTATGTGTTAACTGGCATTAGATTACTGCATTAACTGTTGGCCGGAATCTAGAAAGGCTTCTGGCCCTCACGAATGTCCAGTGAGGTCATAAACACCCTGTAGTTTATATTTACTACCGATTTAAAGCCACCAGAAAGCAGACTGTGTGGTTGAGCGATTAGTCCTGCAGTTAAAGCCGTGTAATGCATTAGAGATGATGAGGGAGGTCAAATATGATGTCATAGCTCTCAAGCTGTAGAGCTGCCTGACTCAATGTCTCAGACCACTCAAACCACATGTCAGACTTACAGGAAAACATCAGAACATCATTGAACTGCTGGAATGTCATTATAGCGTATGAGCTAATGGCTTTCGTAAATGCTCTTCAGTTCATAAAGGGATTCTGTCACTCACTCTCATGTTATTCGAAAATGTAAACAGAAGTTTCAAAAATGACACCAGATGCAAGTGGTTTTCAAGTTTTCCGTAACCGTCATACAAGTATTGTACAGCTTCAGAGAATCTTGTGGTGTTTTTTTGCCCTTATTGGAAATCCATTATTTCCCAGAATTCCACTGGCAGGTTGTTTTTGTTTACTGGTTTGAAAAGCCACAAAAAGCAGAGAGAGAGAGAGAGAGAGAGAGAGAGAGATGAGATGAGATGTGGTGGGGACGACTGACAATCTCACCAGATATGAAGTTTGTTCCTGTGTCAGTCATCTCAGAAGGGCATCTACTGTCTAATCAAGGACTTCTGGGTAACTGGAGCAATGCCACCTGTAGCCATGACAACAGAGAGAGAGAGAGAGAGAGAGAGAGAGAGAGATACAGTTTATGACTTTTTGGGGGGCTTACAAGAGTTTCAAGGACTATAGCATATAACAAAGAGAAAGAGGAGAAAATAATTTGTTTGTTGTGTTTAAATGCATGTAGCAGAAAAATCTACAATTAGATCTCTTTTATTTCTCACTTTATAAATGAAGTCTCCTGCTTCTCAGATGTTTCTCCTGAGACCCTAGTAATCTCAAATGTGTCTCCTGTAGAGTTTCATAAGAGATCTCAACGATGTCTCAAACTGTGCTCAGATATGAGTTTCAAGATAACAAAGTCTGCGGTCAAAAGTCAGAGTTCTCAATGTAAACTCAAATCCTTCTAATCAAATAGATAAATAGAGAAGAGACACGATAAGAAAAGATGAGACAAGACGAAAAGAGACGAGAAGAAAAGAAGATAGTTGAGACGAGAAGAGATAGGAAGAGACAAGATGAGACAAGACGAAAAGAGACAAGAAGGAAAGAGTTGAGATGAGAAGAGACAAGATGAAAAGAGATGAGAAGAAAAGAAAGTTGAGAAGAGACAAGATGAGACAAGATGAAAGAAGATAAGAAAAGAAAAGGTTGAGGCGAAAAGGGGAGAGACAATTTGAGAAGAGAAGAAAAGAGACAATACGGAAAGAGACGAGAAGAGAGTTGAGATTAGAAGAGACAAGATGAGACTAGAAGAAAGGAGATGAGAAGAAAAGAAGTGAGTTGAGATGAGAAGAGAAGAGAGAAAAGATGAGACAATAAGAGACAAGACAAGATGAGAAGAGACAAGGAAGAGATGAGACAATAAGAGACACGATGAAGCAAGACAAAAAGAGATGAGAAGAAAACAGTTGAGACGAGAGGGGGATAGACAATATGAGAAGAGAAGCAAAGAGACAAGACGAGAAGAGACAAGAGAAGAGACGAGACAATAAGAGACAAGACAAGAAGAGACAAGAGAAGAGACGAGACAATAAGAGACAAGACATGACGAGAAGAGACAAGAGAAGAGACGAGACAATAAGAGACAAGACGAGAAGAGACAAGGAAGAGACGAGACAATACGAGACAAGACAATACGAGACAAGAGAAGAGACGAGACAATAAGAGACAAGACAAGATGAGAAGAGACAAGAGAAGAGACGAGACAATAAGAGACAAGACAAGAAGAGACAAGAGAAGAGACGAGACAATAAGAGACAAGACAAGACAAGAAGAGACAAGAGAAGAGACGAGACATAAGAGACAAGACAAGAAGAGACAAGGAAGAGACGAGACAATAAGAGACAGGACAAGATGAGAAGAGACAAGAGAAGAGACGAGACAATAAGAGACAAGACAAGACAAGAAGAGACGAGACAATAAGAGACAAGACGAGAAGAGACAAGGAAGAGACGAGACAATAAGAGACAAGATGAGACAAGACGAAAAGAGATTAGAAGAAAAGAAAACAGTTGAGACGAGGGGGATAGACAAGATGAGAAGAGAAGCAAAGAGACAAGACGAAAAGAGACAAGAGAAGAGACGATAAGAGGTGAGACAAGACGAGAAGAGACAAGAGAAGAGACGAGACAATAAGAGACAAGACGAGAAGAGACAAGAGAAGAGACGAGACAATAAGAGACAAGATGAGAAGAGACAAGAGAAGAGACAATAAGAGACAAGATGAGAAGAGACAAGAGAAGAGACGAGACAATAAGAGACAAGACGAGAAGAGACAAGAGAAGAGACAATAAGAGACAAGACAAGAAGAGACAAAAGAAGAGACGATACAATAGGAGACAAGACGAGATGAGAAGAGACAAGGAAGAGACGAGACAATAAGAGACAAGACGAGAAGAGACAAGAGAAGAGACAAGACAATAAGAGACAAGACGAGAAGAGACAAGGAAGAGACAATAAGAGACAAGGCGAGAAGAGACAAGGAAGAGACAATAAGAGACAAGACAAGACGAGAAGAGACAAAGAGACAAGATGAGAAGAGACAAGGAAGAGACAATAAGAGACAAGAAAAGATGAGAAGAGACAAGAGAAAAGATGAGACAATAAGAGACAAGACGAGTAGAGACAAGAGAATAGACGAAACACTAAGAGACAAGACAAGAAGATAAGAGACAATAAGAGACAAGACGAGAAGAGACAAGGAAGAGATGAAACAATAAGAGACAAGACGAGAAAAGACGAGAAGAGACAAGAGAAGAGACGACAAGATGAGAAGAGAAGACTAGCACATGGTGGAATATGCAGTCAGGTCAGATTATAGAACAGTAAAACAGTCGTGATATGGCATCAATAACTGCATTAGGTGCTTCTGTGGACATTCATCATTATGAAGAGTGTTTATATAATAACTAAAATAACGCCAAAATTTACCAAATGCAATAACTCTGTAGCTGTAAAGGGCAAATACCCATCTCAACCCATCTCTATTCATATTTCATCAGTGCACTGCAGCACAGCACACAACAAAGGGGAAAATCATGAAAAATTAACAACATTATGACAATGAGTTTGGCTTGTGTTTGATAACACATTTTCCATGGAGTATTATTAGTGGGGTATGCTAAGGCTAGCTTCCGTCTTATTATTGCTCATAGTTAAGAGTTAGAGATTTGAACAAACTCCGAACATGGACCCTTTCAATGTGATTGGACTTACAGTTTTCACCTGGCAGACCATCAAACAGGTGAAGAAATTCCACAGATATACATTGAAGGAGGGAACCGAGCCATGTCTAGAACCTTGTAGGTGGACGCTTTTGACTTGGGCCAGTAGGAAACCAACTAATAACCACTCAGACCACCTTAGCATTGTGGCGGTGAGTTTTAGATAACAACTCAAACACATTTTCTTCAGAAAATATAACAATCTAGTTATTATTCAAATCGTGACCGATTCCTCTGTGCATAAAGCACATAGATTACAGATATGACGGGTGATTTCGCAATGTCCTTCAGGAGAGCCAAGCTGATGTGTGACAACATTTCTCACAATTTAAATGCAACATGATTGAAAAGCTTCAAGGTCGTTCATGACATTCGCTCTCTCTGCATTGCTCAGGTTTAACAGATAAATGCTCTTTTACAAAACCTAGTGAGCTGCCTACCTAGACAGAATTTAATGCAGCTTAGATTATTTTTACATGGCTCATAGCTGAATTGGAGTTGCTGCCTATGTAGACCATTTCAAATCAGCTGTTTGCAAGGTTACATTTCTGATCGAAGGTAGCCGTCTATATAGACGGAGCTACAAAGTTGCCCTCTCACATGATGTTTTGCAATGACCACGACATACAGTATGTTGAGAGCAACCATTAATTCAGCCAATGCAAAATGCACAAGTGTGGTTTCTCTAAAGTGATATGTTTAGTGTGCTCACCACTGACTCCGAGTGTGTCAGAATCACTCGTCCTTTTCCTCTATAACAGACCCCTGCTGAAGATTGAGTATGCGTGGAGAAAGAATGTGGTAATTTTATTCAATACAAACCGAGAGCTGAATATTTCTTTTGAAGGCGAGAATTCCCCTGGCCTGTTTTGAGAGTAAAATGGCAGAAGTCTGAGCAAATCAGCATGTGGTCGGGCAACACTTCTGCTGAAAAAAAAATTAATAAATAGCCTAAACCAGTTGAGACCAGCAAACTACTTTAAGCTACAGGATCATTCCATCAAACTGAAATCTAAAATCAGCAGCCTTTAAATGTGGTTGCCTTTTAATATATTAATCAAACAGCAGCAATTATGTTTGAGGCTATTTTATGGAGCTGGTCATGTGATATATGTTTACAGGAAAAGCTTTCTGCATTCAGAACACAGCGTGGCATCTAATCTTTGCATTGCGCAATGATCTGTTAATGCTTAATGTATCCCAGTGTTAAATAGCAAAAAAAGAAGCTCATCGCATCCCCAACTCTACATAATCTCTAAAATCTCCACTGAAGATATGGAGTTAGATATTATAGAGCTGTGTAAATAATTTCATAAAGCTTTTATTATAGCATGGTAGCAAGCATTAATTTTGTTCCAACACTATATATATATTTCTTAAGCAAATGTCAAGACTGCACCAAATGATCCCAAAAGAAGACAGTGGCAAGTCCAATCCTTTATTAAAGAAAACTGAAAAAAAGGTACCACAAATGGAAAATACTGGTCAAAAATTGTCATCTGAAATGACCCAGAACACAGCACGATGAAGTAAAATAATCTACCCATAAGGGGCAAAAGGGGAACCAGAAAAAAATAACAAACAACAAGGTGCAAGGTCTGACAGTTCCGAAGCGAGAGCAGGGTCCAGCAGGTCAGAATACTCCAGAGCATGGGCAAGGAACCCAAGAGGAGGTAGCTTTGGAGCAGGGACAAGGTCAGGGGGCTCTGAAACGGGAGCAGGTTCATGTAGCTCTGGAGTGGGAAGAGGGGTGTGCGGGTCCAGGATGGGCATGAGGCCAGGTTGCACTGCAATGTTAAGACGGTCAGATGGTGGCTCCAGAGTGGGGATGAGGTCAGGAAACCCTGGAGATGGAAGAGGGTGGGGTGGCAGGGGTGAGGTAAGGCAGCATCGGAGCAAAAAGAGGGTCAGGTGGGTCAAGAGTAAAGATAAGGTCGGACAACTCTAGGACCAGGGCAGGTAACCCATGAAGCAGTGGACCAGGTGACGTTGGTAGGGCAAACAGGGGAGCGAGGCCTGGCGGGGCAGACAAGGTGACTAGATGGTGGGATACAGGATTGACCAACAGGGGAACAGGATTGGACAAAGGGCCAAGGGTTTCGGTGGCAGCATCTGGGGAAGGGACTGGCTCAGCGGCTCCAAGGAAGGGACTGGCTCGGTGGCAGCCAACGGGTAATGCACTGGCTTGGCGGTTGCTGGTGAACAGGCAAGAATTAGAAGAAACGGTGCTGCAGAGGTACAAGTGTGCCTCCAGGGGAGCTGCAAGGGACTCTTGCCCCTCCAGTGGAACTGCAGCAAGAGGGCGAGTGCCTCCAGGGGCGCTACCGCAGCGAGGGCTGATGGGCGCCTCCAGGGGGGATGCAGCGACGAGGTTGGGCACCTCCGGGGGGGCTGCAGTGGCAAGAAAGGGCACGGGCACCTCTATGGGAGCTGCAGCAGACTCGTCTGAGGAGTGTTGTCTCCTCCTCCTCTTTCCTCCAAATGGGCAGCTCACCAAAGTAGGCCTCTCAGGGGTAGGGCGACAGGGCTGGGCATTGACTGGGGGGCAGACAGGGACCAGAGACTGGGTTCATCAGAGACTGGGTCACATTCCCATAGTAAAACTCCATCTCTTTAAGCTGAGATAACCAACCCCCAGGAAATCCAGGATTTCAGATCTCTCAATCAAAGGGCTCACCCAGTCCAACAAGAAAAAGATGTATAAGGCCGGTCTCACCAAAATCTAACCCCTGAACTGCATCAAGAAAGGCATGAAAGGGGTGGTGACCCTAGTGGCAATTACACAGACATCTGGCCAGGGTACGTTCTGGGAGACCGCCTCATGCCAGATGGGAGCGGTGTTAAGGAACAGCCCCAAAAAGGTGATTTGATATGATAAGAAACAATATCGGGATTGTTCAAAAAGAAAATCTGAAAATCGACTTTTTGCCCAGTCCTACCTAGTGAGTGTATCTGCAAGTTATGAACCATGTAGGCAGTGTGAAGGAGAAAGTGGTCAAACCAGGACAAGTCACTTTTTTATCTGCTAATGCTATTGCCTCAGATTATCAAAGCCTGCTCTCTCTATCCGCTCCTGGCCTGTTTATGTCTCCTTTCTCCTCAAATCCTTCACATACTCTCTTATCCCCCTCACATAATGATGGCCAAACCACCCCTTGTGTTTGCAGTGTAAAAATAACCCCAGAGCTGCACTTTACAGTTGGAACGCTTCAAAACCTTCTCTTGCTGGATTAGAGCAAGTATCCCTCTGATTTGGACAATAAAAATGGAAACGTGACCTTCAATACTAAGCAATTTTGGGCTAGTCTGGCATTGGCAGATACACTGCAATTTAAGCACAATCCAATGAATTAGACAACAGCAAATATATGATTTTAAGACAGTTCAAATGTCTAGAGCAGATTTAACCACATTTTGACCACCAGGGTCCCAAAGCAAAGGATTTCAAATTTTGTCCTAAAGTCTGTCAGACTGATCAGATAACGAGCCAAAATAAAGATTAAAAAAAAAATCATGGTTGATATTAATTCCGGTTCATTGTTCACGTGGAAATGCTCTGTTGTACATTGCACATTTTAGCTAATGTAGTTGGTCAATCTTAAACTGAAATGTGCATTGTAGTGTGTACTGTGAGTATCATTGCTTTCTACTGACAGGGCCACTGAAAGCTCAGCTGATGGAATTAGTTCTCATCTGCTTCACCTCACAGACACTGAAGTGAATCAATACCTGAAGGACCAGAAGCGTGTTTTACTTACCAGCTGGATTATTCTGCAAGAGATAAATAAAGAGAGAGAGAGAGAGAGAGAGAGAGAGAGAGAGAGAGAGAGAGATCTTTTGAGATCTTAAAAACAAATCTGTAGTATGTATTTTCAATGTTAAGGTACGTTCTTGTATCCCAGCCAACAATTTACATCAGGGGTCGGCAACCTATGGCACGTGGAGGGGTAATCACTGGCACAGCAGAGAGAGAAGGTTATTTTATATAGATGAATGAAATTCCACACCTGCCAGGGGCGGAGCCAGGAGTTTTTCAAAGGGGTGGCCAGGCAGGGGCAAGCGATTCTTCTGAGGTGGCATAGAAATGGTTGGGCAGCATTTTTACATCGTCGGACTCTGGGAGCGGGAGGGGGTGGGTAAACAATGACACCCGGGACGGAGAGGTTTGGCGACCTTGGTGTGCACACGTTTAGTTTGTACATTTGTACAGAGATGATTTACATCTAAAGAACAAAATTGTGACAAAAAATGAACAAAAAAAATGTCTAAAACAGCCATTGCGAGTGGGGTAGCCAATGGGGTCCAAACTCTGCCACTGACACCTGCATTCCAATCTGATGTAGTCCTTCCTCATGATCACACAAAATATTTTCATGAGCTGAATGAGAGACTAAACATTAAGTTAAAATGCATTATACCCAATAGACTCATGCAGCGCATGCCAGCCATTCGCACATCAAGAGCCGGCAGCGCGACACTTTTGGTTAATCACGTGAGTAAGCGCGCCCGCTTCGCTTAGGTCAGGCTGCGTGATGACATTCCGCAGCGAACGGTAACTATAAGATGAACGGATCATGAATGTAACGTTTGAACCATCTCCTGTCCACCGGAGGGAGCCCTCACCTGAATTCTGAACACTGTCACTTCCTGTTTCCTGCCACATCAGTTCCTGTCATATCACTTCCTGTTTGTATTGTATATAAGCCTTGTATTCACACTCCCTTATTGCGAAGAATTGCCAGTTAATCTGCATTATCAAGTGTTTTCTCGTTGTAACAAACTCATCTGTGTTCCTTACAATGACTGGCTGAAGACGGACGCAAAACGGCGTGCGATATTCCATTCCAGTGTCTGGTGAATTCCTGCTTGAATTTTTGTGCCAGGAGCGGCATAAGGTCAGCAATGTGAAAGACTGGTGGAAAGCGTGCAAAGACACATGAAAGCTGGGATTGAAATATTGAGTTCTGAACTCTTCCTAAAACGTTAGAATTGCGTTGTTTAAAAATTAATATGAACTTGTTTTCTTTGCATTATTCGAGGTCTGAAAACACGGCATCTTCGGTCTCTTCATTATTTCCAGAGCTGTATATATGGGGCGTTTTCCAAACGGCATATTTGTGCCCTAGAAGGGCACATCGGGAAGGGGATGTGCCCTTGGAAAGTCGTTACAAAGAAAAATTAGAAAGTTTATTTTTTTACAAATAGATTTTTGTGATGGCTACAATGAAATTGTTTCTTTAGAGAGCCCACATCAAGAGCTTTGTCCTTTGTAGTGAGTAATGCACAGGGACGATCACTTTCGATTTGAAATCGCCCATATTTTTAGCCATTACCTAGGTTGGCACTCCATGTCAAAAAGGTTGCCGACCCCTGATTTACATATTTAAGACCCTGTAAAGAGGGTTATGATGGGCAAGGAGGCGGCGAGAACCGGCTTGTCAATATAAATAATAATTTAATGAGAACTTAAACCAAAACATAAACACATACAGGGCAGCCATTTGTAATTTTCTCTCTCTCTCGAACCATCGTCACCAGCTCCCTTTATCCCTCGTGCGCCCCATCAGGCCGATTGGGGACCGAGTGTGCGACATTCCAGCCCAGCCCCGCCCCCCTCTACTCCATACTCCTCCCGGCGTTACCTCAGGCTGGGGTGCCACCGGCATGACATACACCCCCCCCCCCTTTCTCTGGGGAGGGGCATGCTTTGCGACCCGTCTGCCGGCTGGTTATCCCCACCTTCCTTGACTTGGGAGGAGACAGGAGGGGAAAACAACAACAAAAAAACAAAATAAGCGAGGGAATAGGCCAACACGGTGCGAAAGAGAGAGAGAGAGAGAGAGAGAGAGAGAGAGAAAAAGCTCACTCACCGGTTCTCTGATGTACCGTTGCGTGGTCCTCGCACACTCCTCCACACTCTCCGGTGGATGATAGCCGCTCCTCTCCGGGCAAACCGGAGTCAACCTCTGACCCCCCAGCGGACAGAACGGCCCTCCGCTTTCCTGGCGACACGTGGGGACATTCCTCCACCCCTGGCAGCGGCCCAACCGCTCCGGGCAGTCGGGGAGTTACTTCCCTTCTACCCTCGCGGACAGCGGTCTTCCCTCGACCCCTCCACGTCTCTGGGGACGGCAGGGCACTCCTCCGCTCCCGGCAGCGGCTCCCTCGCTCCAAGCGGTTGGGGAATCCAGTCCCCACTCACCCCGCGTCTGGGTGGTCTGGCTACTCCTTCACCCGGCAGATGGCAGCGGCGCTCCCCTGGGTGGATGGCAGTGTCGAGGACTCTGTGACGGGCATCACTCCTCCCTCCCAGGTTTCGGCACCAAAGTAAAGCGGGTTATGATGGGCAAGGAGGCGGCGAGAACCGGCTTGTCAATATAAATAATAATTTAATGAGAACTTAAACCAAAACATAAACACATACAAGGCAGCCATTTGTAATTTTCTCTCTCTCTCGAACCGTCGTCACCGACTGCCTTTATCCCTCGCGTGCCCCATCAGGCCGATTGGGGACCAGGCGTGCGACATTCCAGCCCGGCCCGGCCCCGCCCCCCTCCACTCCACAGACCCTATGTGGTTAAATTCAATATATATGAGACTCTCAATGTGGCTCCCCCCAAATATTTTTTAAAATTGACCCATTTTCAATGTACAGAAAGTTTGATCAAATTCGAATGTTTTTCTTGTTTCAAAGGGGGCGTGGCCCAAAAACAGAGATCCCCTTGCATATAATGAAGCAAGGGGTGATTTACAGTAAGTAATAGACCTACCTATCTGTAGTTTGGCTTCAAATCATAAGCCGAACTTGTCATTTTAACCACGTTTAAACAAAAGATGGATTACTCAGCATCTATAGACCAATGGAATTTAATATTTTGCCTTTAATCATAATTTCTACTTATCTTTCTTCAGAAAAAGTATTAACAACATCAAAAGTTTTAGCCAGGGAATTTTCTGAAATGTAAACTTTGTGGCCCTTTTCTATTTCAGCACATCCTGTTCCTGTCCTTGTGCACAAAGTGAGGTTTATAAAGCATCGATTTACTGAGACTGGTGTGGAATAACTTGGCTGGTCAGCACAAAGCCCAGACCTGAACCCAACTGAACAACCTCATTGTAATGAAACCATTTGCAGCTGGTGGATCCAAGCTCGCCCGCTCACAGAACATTACACGTGATCGCACGTGCACATTCGCCATAATTCACTGAGTGGCACTTTACACAGAAACACTCCATCCACAGATGACGGCTCATTAGTGCTCATACACGTCCAACGTCTGCCATTACGAAGTGTAGAAGGCTTTTTGTTCTTTTCCTGTCTGAATTTTTCTGTCTTTGTCAAACACAAAGCCGTATCAGTCAGGGTTTTAATATTCATGGACGTTCACTGTGACTGCTATAAGACCCATTTGAATGCTTTATTTTGCAGGGAACAGACTGAACGTGTTTAACATTAATGCCAATAATGTGTCGCTGATCTACCCGGGTGTCGTTCATATGAATGAATATGACCCAGACCGACGTCAATTTGTACAGTCATATCTACGGCAGAATGTCATAAAATATCTTAAAGTAATCTCTCTATTCCAGTGTTGGGGAGTAAATAATTAAAAGCACTAAAAGTACTAACATCATTTTTCAGTAGTTTGACAGTAAGCTCAGCTATTTTCACAACAATTTTCCAATGAGTTGCACTGTAGTATCACAAAACACTACATTTGTCACATATCAAACACGCTGCAAAAATGCCGTGTTTTCTACTTCGGCAACTGCCCTACGTCATTTGGGGGCACATTAATTCATGTCCGCCTCTACAGTCAAAAACATCAATGCCTACGTTACATCATCGCACCCTTGGCCCCGCCCACTTGCGCTCAGTTCGCACTCAGACGGGAAGAGAGCAGGACAAACAGGCCTAGTATGGCCTAATTAATACTGAACACCAAAGGGGACACATCTGGACCATTTGGAAATATTTTTGTAATTAACATGCACTAGACAGACATCTTTGACCACAGTCATGTATCTGCCGCTGCTTTTAACAGAGACGGTGACAAGTTACAACTCTGAAAATGAGAAGTCTATTGTTGTTAATTGTTTGTGTGGGTGAACATGCACTAGTTGGACGTCTTTGACCGTCTTGATGCATTTCCGGCGATGTGCATTTCACTGCAGGATGATACTGGAAACTGGATGTGTGTGCGTCCAGTTAACACCATGCTTTGGGTGTAATTCAGCATGCATTGTATGCTTTTTCGGCTGATATCAGCGTGGATTGCTTGTGAACAGTCATAAAATGATTCAGACTTTGCAAAGGAACTATTATTGAAGGATGTGGCAGTTAAAACACTTGGACCCGATTGCAAAACCGTAAGTAAACAGTTCCATCCATCCATCCATCTTCAACCGCTTATCCGAAGTCGGGTCGCGGGGGCAGCAGCTCCAGCAGGGGGCTCCAAACATCCCTATCCCGAGTCACATTAACCAGATCTGACTGGGGGACCCCGAGGCGTTCCCAGGCCAGTGTGGAGATGTAATCTCTCCACCTAGTCCTGGGTCTTCCCCGAGGCCTCCTCCCAGCTGGACGTGCCTGAAACCCCTCCCTAGGGAGGCGCCCAGGGGGCATCCTTACCAGATGCCCAAACCACCCCAACTGGCTCCTTTCGACGCAAAGGAGCAGCGGCTCTACTCCGAGTTCCTCACGGATGACTGAGCTCCTCACCCTATCTCTAAGGGAGAAGCCCGCCACCCTTCTGAGGAAGCCCATTTCGGCCGCTTGTACTCGTGACCTAGTTCTTTTGGTCATGACCCGGCCTTCATGACCATAGGTGAGGGTAAGAACAAAAATTGACCGGTAGATCGAGAGCTTTGCCTTCCGGCTCTCTTTTCGTGACAACGGTGCGATAGAGTGAGTGCAATATCGCCCCCGCTGCCCCGATTCTCCGGCCAACCTCCCGCTCCATTGTCCCCTCTCTCATGAACAAGACCCCGAGGTACTTGAACTCCTTCACTTGGGGCAATACCTCCTTCCCTACCCGGAGTACGCACAGCACCGGGTGCATCGACACAAACTTTCTAAACAGTTTATTTGGGCTTTTGGCAGTAGTAACGCCAGCATATGCCACACAAAATCGAACGGGACATCCATTTACTTCCATGGCATTCAGACTCATTAATTATAATGGGATCTATTTCTTTTGATGGGACTAAAACAAACTGAGCATTTCAGACAGGCCCAGAGACAGGGTGGAAAATTAGCATATATTACTAAATTATGACTGTTTTGGTGAAAAAACAAAAAACTTTATCAGTGAACCTCAGCGAAGATAATAAAACTATATAAAAAAAATTGTATTTCATGACCACTTTAATTGAATCAGTTCGTTCAAACAGTTCATGTACAGTAAATGGACCGGTTAAGAGATTAGCATATTTAGCCGGTTTCAGTTTCAGCTTATTTTGTGAATCAGATCACATAAATGATTCATTGATTCACTTGAGCCCCCGCACCACCTTAAAAGGACTCTGCCTTCTTTTTTTAATCAAAATATTTAGTTCATTGCAGTTAGACGTCAGTATAACATTTCAGAGCTCATAAACACAAGATCTACCTGAATCTACCAGCCTGAATGTGGGTGATTATTTGGTGTGACCTGTTTTTAACCAGTCTCCTCCCTCTCTGCGGTTCTCTGCAGTGGTGTGTTTTACGGTCCTGCGACACGTCAACACAGAGCTGCATGACTGTAAAAATGCTATGTAAAGCTTAACGTGTGTGTGACATCATTTTACTGTTTGGCTGCAGCTAAATTATTTTATAAAATCTTCCTCGCATCCAGATAGTTCTTGGATGAATGTCAGTTTTAAAAAGATCCTGTTTTGAAAGATAAATTCAGCTAAACTCAAGAAGACACAATATTCATGTAAAGAACATTTTCTGCTGTGGATTTATGCTTCACGTATGCTTAATTCCTCAAAAATGCTTTTGTAATTTCCTTCAGATTAAGTGTATAATCTCTCCACAGGATTATCAAATGTTCTTCAAAACGCTCAATGCTAGCTGAAATCATATGACGCCTTAACCGCTCTGTGTGTGTGTGTTTGGTTTTAATAACTCGTATGGCAAATCTCAAACCTTTAAACTTAATCTTAACCTTGAACTAATGTAGTTTAATGCTGTTAAAAGCATATCTGCCTTCACAGGCCTCTCACAAACACACACACACACACACACACACACACTCACAAACACACACACACACACACTCACAAACACACACACACACACACACACACACACACTCTCTCACACACGCTCACAAACACACACACACTCTCACAAACACACACACATACACACACACACTCTCTCACAAACACACACTCACAAACACACACACACTCTCTCACACACTCTCACAAACACACACACACACACACACACACACACACACAAACACACACACACAGTCTCTCACAAACACACACATACACTCTCACAAACACACACACACACACACTCACAAACACACTCGCACACACACACACTCTCACAAACACACACTCTCATACAGACACACAAACAACAGACACACATACACACAAAACACACAGACAAACAAAAATAAATACACACACATGCACACACACACACGTACACACGCACACACACACACACGCACACACACACACTCACACACATACAGACACACAAACACACACACAGACAAACAAAAACAAATACACACACATATACACACACACACACACACACACTCACACGCACACACACTAACATGCACACACACACACACACAAAAACACAGACACAGACTAAGAATATAAAATGGGTTAGCGAATAAAATGGATGTGGCTTAGCATTATAGAACTTGTCCATATTTGGTCAGGTACGACAAGTCTAAATATTATTATTTAGACGTATTAATATATTTTCAATTCAGATGCAAATTAACATGCAGACCGTAAACATCATTCTGATCACTGACCAAGATGGACCAATTACAATTGTTTCAAAGAATGTAAACAATAATATTCAATATTTGGGGGATCAAGTCGAAGCATTGGTCATTGAAAAACCCATATAGATCAATCACAACTCCAAATAAAGAGGGTCAGAATCTTCCTGGATAAGAATCGTTAAAAACAAATTTTCTAGAAATTATGGGGCAGATTTCCATTTGTATGTCCTTTACCAATTTGTTGGTAAATTTGTGTTTCTTCAACCTTGAGCAATCTCATGTCCCTGAGGTAGATTCAAACTTACAGATTTCAGCTTATACTGTCCACAGTGCAAAAACTGCCTGAAGTTGAAGAAACCCTCATGAACGAGTCAATGCATGTAGACCAAAATGCACTTTACATATTATTGCAATCACTAAAAACATCAAACTCATCAAATAGCCATGTGTCATATGTTGTTGGAAAGCTCTCAAACAGTAGAATACATAACATTTCACATATCATTACTTAGAGAAGTCAATTATCTTTCAAACGAGTCCACACACAAGATAATCAGATGTATAGATCATTAGATAATCCACATGAAGCACAATGTTACATATGGCCACCAGGAGATGGCGCCAAATACATGACAAAGACTCAATGATGACTCAAATGGCACAGAATGAAACTCAATGTACATATTATTTAGAGGAGGTGATTATCTTTCAAACGAGCCCACACACAAGATAATCAGATGCATAGATCATTAGATAATCCACATGACACAGACTCAATGATGACTCAAATGGCACAGAATGAAACTCAATGTACATATTATTTAGAGGAGGTGATTATCTTTCAAACGAGTCCACACACAAGATAATCAGATGTATAGATCATTATATAATCCACATGAAGCACAATGTTACATATGACCACCAGGAGATGGCGCCAAATACATGACACAGACTCAATGATGACTCAAATGACACAGAATGAAACTCATTCTGTGAAAACTCATGACTAAAATCATTGTTGTTTTTGCATGTGTAATTAGTTCTTACATACAATTATTATGTTTCATTTGACTGAAGAGGCTTTTGGACACTAGGATTATATTTGTAATGCTATAACTTTTGATCGCTTTGTCGTATCAACACACAATTGTTCTCAGATACAGTTGAAATGATCTGGAAAAAGAAGCCGTTTTTCAGACCCACCTTATTTTCAACCAGAGATAAAAAGTACAAAACAATTATTCTGCAGTTTCTTAGGCTGAGAGTATCAGAATTTATCATAATCTATATAATTAAAAAAAACTTCTCAACAATGATACCAAACACTTGACCCCCCCCTTTTTACGTTGATATATAAGCCTTTAATTTTGGTTATTACACTGAAACTGTAAATCTTTACAAACACCTTCAGAGCTTAAAGGATTAAAGTTTGGGCTCTACCCACTTTTTCAGAGCAAAAATATATTTTAAAAGTTTAGGTGCTAAGAAAAACTAGCTGGCGTTGTAAAGCAGAGTGTAACAACTCAAGGATGGCAAAGGAGGATTCTGGGACCGGTTTGACAACACGTAGACATTTATTGTACAAACACGATACACTTTTCAGTGTCACATATCACACACTGCTTTTCAGCAGTCGCTTCACACGAACACGTCGACAAACACACAGATTCAGGTGTCTCTCTCGCTCTCTCTCTCCGTCTGCCGCTTTCTCCTCCTCTTAAATACTCCCACCGCCACTCACTGGAATGAGAGACCGGTGTGGCACACAGGTGGCACTCATTCACCACTTATCTTACTGGCCTCACACTGCCCAGATGCTGCACAGCCCCACCCAGCTCACCAGATATCCCCATCGCCAAACTCAGGCCGGGGACTTCTCCGGGCTGTGACCTACCCCCCTCCCCATTTCTAGGGAGGGACCGTTGGCGCGTCAGGATGGTCTCTGGGTCAGACTCACACATGCCTGGGAGTGGGAACAGGATGAGGGAGAGAGAAGAAAGCAGAGAGAGAGAGAGAGAGAGAGAGAGAGAGAGAGAGAGAGAGGAGAGAGAGACGGGCTCGCCGGCCCCGGACATGCTGTCGACTGGTCCACAGCTGCTCCTCCGTCCCCTGGCGGACGGCAGAGATTCCTCCATTCCCTGGCAGATGGAAAAGGTTCCTCCGGTTCCTGGTGGATGGCAGGGGTTCCTCAAGCTCCTGGTGGATGGCAGCGACTCCTCCATCCCTGGTGGATGGCAATGGCTCCTCTTTCTCCTGACGGACAGCAGCGGCTCCTCCACTTCCCAGCGGACGGCAGCGGCGAGGACTCCACGACAGCCCATCCTTCCTCCTTCCGGGGTTTCGGCACCAGTGTAACAATTCCAGGATGGCAAAAGAGGAATCTGGGGCCGGCTTAACAACACGTAGACATTTATTGTACAAACACTATACACTTTTCAGCATCACATATCACACACTGCTTTTAAGCAGTCGCTTCACACTAACACGTCGACAAACACACAGATTCAGGTGTCTCTCTCGCTCTCTCTCTCTCCATCTGCCGCTTTCTCCTCCTCTTAAATACTCCCACCGCCACTCACTGGAGCACACCAGTTGAACTCATTCACCACTTATCTTCCCAGCCTCGTTCTGCCCAGATGCCACTCGGCCCCGCCCTGCTCGCCACACAGAGACCCAGAAGAAGCCTCAGTTGTAAATTGCAAGTGCCGACTTATTAATGTCTGAATGTACCGACTACTGATGTGCAAAACTACACATCGTCAGAATTGACTAGTCGTTGGGTTGCCTGAATGATTAGTTGACAAATTGGTCTTAAGAAAGTAATTAAGATGGCAGTGTTTCTCCAGAGCGTTCAAATATGATGCAATCTTGCATTGAAAAACAGCTGGACGGTGCTCAACAGAATGGAACAGAATACAGAGCTCACTTCCATGAAGCGTTGCTTTGAAGGGGATGAATTTAAAGATGCAACTTTACAAAAGTTATTTTAATGTGCAATCTGTCTAACTACTAAAGCACAACATACTAAGGAAAGTATCACCACTAAAATAGTAGAAGATTAATACAAATATTAGTGAGATAAAAATACTTCCACAAAGAAGTTTGTCTCCCAGCTGATTTACTCTCTCTCTCTCTCTCTCTTTCTCTCTCTCTCTCTCTCTCTCTCTCTCTCTCTTTTGCTCTCTCTCTCTCTCTCTCTGTCATCATTATTCTCTGTATGTTCTATGATCTGCACACAATCTGCTGAACAAACTATATGTTAAGCAGCAGGAGCCTCATTCACATCTGCATTATATATTTATTCTTCATTTATCTATCTTTTATCTCTTCTATTCTTTTCTGTGCCTGTACCGCCGGGGATTCTCTGGACCCACAGCAACACATCGCATTAATATCTGGAAAGAGTGAAGATAACCTTGAAAACAAAAACAAGTAAAAAGTTAAAAAAAATCATCATTTAAATGGGACACATGTTGAAAAATACTCCACAAACAAACTGCAAAAACATCAGATATCATCATGATTATGACATCATTAGCATAAGACTGAGGTTATGCTCATTGGTTCACCCCACCAGCTTCGTAAATCTGGTTCTTTAACTTTAATTATGGTTGGCTCTGCTCTGGAGTTTCAAAAAAAATTGAAAGATTTGGGGGTTATATCTGATGCAAATTTAACATTTGATCCTCATATCAAGAGTAATACTGTTAAAACATCATTCTTCCAACTCTTTATCGGTGGCTGAAAAACGGATCAATACGTTTGTATTATCTCATATTGATTATTGCAGTTCTTTACTTGTTGGGGTCTCTATATCTACCTTAAATAAGTTGCAGTATGTGCAAAACTCTGCTGCTAGAATCTTGACTAGGACGAGGACAAGCGATCACATCACTCCTATCTTGGAGTCCTTGCTCTGGCTCCCTGTCAGGTTTCGTGTAGACTTTATAATTCTCATGCTTACCTAAAAGGCTTTGCATGGTTCGGCCCCTCAATACTTCTGAAGTCTGACCTTTTAACCCCCTACACTCCATTGCATACTCTGGGTGAAATAAGAATCAGGCAGGACTTTAAAAGCTATGAAATATCGAAAGAAGACATTAAAAAAAAAGCATGATCTTGCTTTGGTTTATATTTCAGCATTATATATAATGTCCTTGTGGGACATAGCCATTCTCTTCGTTTGCTCCAAAACTGTGGAGCTCTCTTCCCTCTGAGGTTAGGCCTGCTGAATATTTTAGTATTTTTAAATCTTCTCTTAAAACACTTTTTTAGGGTTGCATTTCTGAGATAATTATGTGATTATTATCTCTTGTAAAGCGCTTTGAGATGCAACTTTTAAAGGCGCTATAGAAAATAAAGTTCTATTATCAACCATGAGCTCATTAACATATGACTGCCCACATTTACATATTCAACACCTATTCAATATTCATCAACATGACCCACCCTGATTGATATTCAGAACATAGCCAATCAAAAACAGGTAATTTACATATAAATTACTCTTAAAGATACAGTAGAGAAAACAGCCTGTGAAATTCAGAAGGTCATAGAGAAGGTAGAAAATGGTCATGAAATAATAAATAATGACTATTCTTGCTACAAAACTAACATTATAACAGAATAAAAAAAATATTTAGTGTAGAATATGGCCTCCAAAATTCTTCCGGGATCATTATAACAATACTCCTTCATATCAAACCACCAATTTGACTGAAATGTTCACATAAAAACAAAGTTAACAGATAAAATCTGTAATCTCTGTTTGGATAGTGTGAGAGAGATTGAGTCGCCAGCGTACAGTGTTTAATAGCATCTTCCGTAAATATGGATTTCAGATTTTCTCAGTCTGGTCTCATTGCGTTGTTTGTTTTCTCTACTCATCTTCTTTAAGCTCCTCTGGCTTCAGACTCTCCATGTCCAAACAGTGTTTGTACTAGAGTAATTTCTTTCACGGTCTCGTATGATTCAACGCTCCCATTACCGAGAGAGTCATATCACGGCGAAACCAGCGCTCAAAAATATTTATAAATAATTTCCTACACTTTAGACACAGAAAAACAGCTTGTACAAGCTTTATTTGCACCACATCTAGGAAATAATTCTGACTCATGTAAAGTAAGCATGTCATCTGCACCACTAGAATCACTAAACAGCAAGAAAAAGAAAGAAAGACTGGGTGATTCTCACAAAACCTGTCCTTGACATATTTACATTTCTGCATTTGGCAGATGCTTTTATCCAAAGTGATTTGCAGTGCACTTATTACAGGGACAATCCCCCCGGAGCAACCTGGAGTTAAGTGTCTTACTCAAGGACACAATGGTGGTGACTGTGGGGATCGAACCAGCAACCTCCTGATTACCAGTTATGTGCTTTAGCCCACTACGCCACCACCAAAGTGACTTACAGTGCCCTTATTACAGGGACAATCCCCCCGGAGCAACCTGGAGTTAAGTGTCTTACTCAAGGACACAATGGTGGTGACTGTGGGGATCAAACCAGCAACCTTCTGATTACCAGTTATGTGCTTTAGCCCACTACGCCACCACCAAAGTGACTTACAGTGCCCTTATTACAGGGACAATCCCCCCAGAGCAACCTGGAGTTAAGTGCCTTGCTCAAGGACACAATGGTGGTGACTGTGGGGATCGAACCAGCAACCTTCTGATTACCAGTTATGTGCTTTAGACCACTACGCCAACACCACTGTACCAAATTCAACCTCAAAGCAATAGATACATTATAGCAAAGCAAGAAATTACATTATAGTTTACATAAAGAAACTGAAGACTACATTTAGGATTATTATTAGGGGCAAGCCCCAAAGAGGCGAAGTCCCCTATTGTTTTCGTTAGTGTTCCTATTATTCTTTTGGCCACCCATAGAACCGCTTGAGCAAAATTTATGAAATTTGGCACACAGATAGAGGATAGTCTGATGTGTTTTCTCCGCAAATTTGGCGTCTCTACCTCAAACACTCTAGCGCCACCAACTGCCCAAATTTGCACTCACGTTTATGTTAATAACTCATGTTATTTAACCGTGAGACATAGAAACAAAATGGTTTTTTCCTCTGATTCCTTGGCTCAAGAGAATCCGAATGTATCCTATGATGTCTTGAAATTTTTTCCGCTATTTTGAATTTTTGGAAAAACCTACTTTTTCGAACTCGTCCTAGGCCGTTTGTCTGATTCGCATGAAAATTGGCTTGCATCATCTAGAGACACTAACAACAAAACTTATTCACCAAATGTTGATAAACCATGCTGTTTTCGAATGGCGCTTCAACAAACTAATTCAAATAAGATCGCAAAAAATGTACAATTAATACTTTGAGGGATTGGGATGAAACTTGGTACGTGTCATCACAATTAGGCCCTAAGGTTACCTACAGAATTTGGTGCACTGTCCCCAATATTCCATTACATAATACACATGAACATGTATTACAGAATTAGTATTAATGGAAATTATGTCATCATTCACCATCATGTTGTTCCAAACCCGTATGACTTTCTTTCTTCCATGCAACACAATAAGGAGATAGTACACAGAATATTTGCCTGAGTCACTATTTACTTTCAGTGATTTTTTTTTCCTCTCTATATGCTGAAAGTGAATGGTGACTGAGACTCTCAGTACCTAAAATTCTGTCTAACATATTTTGTGTTCCACATAATACAAAGCCTCACACTGGGTTGGAACAATATGAGGGTAGGGAAATGATGACAGAATATTAAATTATGGCTGAGCTATCACTTTAAAGAGATGTTTCATTTTTGGGTGAACTTTCTCTCATTATTTACTCACCCTCATGCCATCCCAGATGTGTATGACTTCCTTTCTTCTGCAGAACACAAATTAAGATTTTTAAAAGAATATTTTAGCTCTGTAGGTCAAACATTTGATGCTCCAAAAAGCACATAAATGCAGCATAAAAGTAATCCATAAGACTCCAGTGGTTTAATCCATGTCTTCAGAAGTAATATGATAGGTGTGGGTGAGAAACAGACCAAGATTTGTCATTAGACAGCAGGGGGCAATATGCAAAGAAGAATGTGAATCATCAAAAACACAAGAAGAATGTGAGAGTGATCTGTTTCTCTGTTTCTCATCCACACCTATCACATCGCTTCTGAAGATACTGAGTTAACCATTGGAGGCTTATGGATTATTTTTATGCTGATTTATGTTTGTTTGTTTAGCTTTAAACTGTTGCCACCCATTCACTTGCATTGTATGGACCTACAGAGCTGAGAAATTCTTCTAAAAGATGCAGATGAAAGAAAGTCATACACATCTGGGATGACATGAGGGTGAGTAAATAATGAGAATTTTTGGGTGAACTGTCCCTTTAAGGGCTCTTGTCAGATCTGGATGAATTTGTCAATAATAAGAGAGGTTTGGAAAAAGTTCTAGCAATTATTACAGTGAAAACTTGAAAATGTACCACAAGGACATTATATATAATGCTGAAATATAAACCAAAGCAAGATCATGCTTTTTTAATGACTTCTTTCGCTATTTCATAGCTTTTAAAGTCCTGTGTGGATTCTTATGTTAGTGTAATTACAGTTTTCAGTGTTGTAAGTATTTAGATCATTAGTTCTGTACAGCAGTACCACCTACATTTGATGTATGCTCGATGACGGCTAATTGCCCACAATCCATCACGGTGAAGATGTATAATCTGGGAGCTTACAATGTTTTATTTCACATAGTAAATGTATTAAATTACTTTTTGACAAATCATTACTGGATTAACATAATAACATACAGAGTGGCAAAACATACTAAAGTTTGTAAAGCCCATTTTAAAGAAGTAAAAGTAAAAAATGTCATTAGAAATTTCCTTGAGTGAGAGTAAAAAGTACCCACTTTTAACCCTACTCTAAAGGTACCCCCCCCCCCCCCCCCCAAAAAAAAAAAATTACTCAAGTAAACGTAACAGAGGAAATGTGGCATGTTACTACCCACCTCTGAGCTTCCCATTTCTGCCTTTAAACCCTCAAAATGACTCAGTCATTTACTGAGTTGCAAAGTAACATCAACATTGTAACATCAATATTGCTTTTTAAGGAAAAAGTGGAATGACTCAATTAGTCCAGAATATTCCTTTAAAGTCTGCTCTATCATTTTATAGCAATACTTCCTTAAATTACCATGCAAGCTTATTAATTTAAGCTACCGAGTGTCAAAAGGTTGTACATAACAGAGAAGACCCAAATAATCTGATTATGCTTCTAGGAAATGATAACATCCCATATTAAAGTTGGAGATACAATTACATCCTGTACGCCTACCTGCAATCATAGCACATACACACTCTCACAGGATCAATGGGACTTTGTCATCCTGTCTTATTAATACCTCCCCTCAGCTTTTCAGATTCATGTGGCAAACAGACTAACACTGGAGGGTTCGAGGGCTGCTGTCCTCTCAGGCAGAAATATGGCCTCTTAAAGCAGGTACTGTGGGAATTCCTCCAGGGCCACTTTAACATCTGTACCCGCACCATGCAGCACCAGGGGACAGATCTATTATGCATCACAGATGAGGCAGAGAGGAGAATGTCGCCTCCAGAAACCCAAAGCGCATCTTGTGATGAAATGTTAAAGAAGAACTCTTTTAAATATTCACTTTGTCCCTCTTCGAAACACAGTGTTGGATGCAGGAAACAATTGTTTTCTCCATATCAGAGGGGAGAAAAACATACCAAACAGAGACGGGAACACTGGCCGAGAGATGGAGAGCTATGATACACCTCTGAAGGCATTGTGAGATATTCTACATCCTGTTGAGGCTAACTATAGTAACAACCGCATAAATGTCATGTGATCTGGGCACTGGACAGACCAGGTACATGTTAACCGTGTTAAAAGCTTCTTTTGTCATTAGCATCAAGTCCGATCGAATGCACGTACATGCTTACAGACAAAGACATTAAAAACATTAAAACACAGAACAGAATTAGAGCCCAACAAACTGGTTCTGGAATACATTTTCTCCACAGGCGAACTGATTTATAACGATAACTTATAAACGTTTATAGGCAGACCTACTGTGAGCTCTGAGGTTGTTAATCGATGGTATATGCCTCTGCTGAAGCCATCGGCCCACGTTATTTAAACTCCATTTTATTTCTGGTGAAGAACTACATTTCCCATGATCCTGCGTTTGGGGGGCGGGCGGGGGGGGGGGGGGGGGGGGGGTTTCAACCAATCAGAGAAATGTGGCCGACAAAGAGCAAGCTCCCCAAACACCCACAAAAATGCGTTATGGAAGTAACAGTTACCGACGCTTTATATCAAATTATATAAATGAGAGAATCATACATCCACTGCTCGTTTGTTTACCATGATAGTTCTGATAGATCACTGACTATTGCTTCTATCTGTGATGTACTTCAGGCGTTCTGCCTCTATAGCCAACACTTGCTATTCGAATTGTAGTGTGATAAACATCTAATATAGCTGTGCTGCTCAGCGTGCGCCGTACACGCGCTAGAGGGTGCCGCTTGCTCGCGCAGTTCTGACTGAAGCAGTCAATGCAGTCTATTTAGTTTAGTAATTGTGCAAGGCCTTATCTCAATTTTTTTAGGATTGTGCATTTCAATATTTTCTGATGTCAGGACCAGGGTTTGGTGTGTCCAGTTACAAAGTAATTAGTTACTGTAATCAAATTACTTTTTTTTTCTTCCCAATTTGGAACGGCCAATTCCCAATGCGCTCTGAGTCCTCGTGGTGGCGTAGTGACTCGCCTCAATCCGGGTGGCGGAGGACGAATCTGAGTTGCCTCCGCGCCTGAGACGTCAATCCACGCATCTCATCACGTGACTTCTTGAGCACGTTACCATGGAGACGTAGCGTGTGTGTGGAGGCTTCACGCTATTCTCTGCGGCATCCACACACAACTCACCACACGTCCCACCGAGAGCAAGAACCACATTATAGCGACCACGAGAAGGTTACCCCATGTGACTCTACCCTCCCTAGCAACTGGGCCAATTTGGTTGCCTAGGAGACCTGTCTGGAGTCACTCAGCACGCCCTGGATTCAAACTCACAACTCCAGGTGTGGTAAACACATGCCCGATATAAATGTGACAAAATGCCTTTATAAAAACTGCTGATTCTCGCCTAAATGCATGCCAAAGATGTGACAGAAGATAACAGAAAAATGTCGTATTTTCAAACTACCGTTTGGAGCACACTTATCCTAATCTCACACACTACAGTATACAGTATGGATAGTATATGAATAAGGCTTCAAAAACTAAACTCTCAATGCCCTCCAGTCATATTTACATCCTGTAATAATAGTCCCTATTTTACTCTCTATTTCCATCCGTCAGGTTGTTTTTCAGCATCACAGACTCGTGCAGGATGTGGCGAGGATGAAAGCAAAGACTGTAAACATTAGCTCGTCTCTCTCTCTTTCTCTCTCCAGTGCATCCGCGGCCATTTTGAGACTGTCAGTTTGCAGTAAAATGAAAACAGGACATATTCAGCGGCCGAGACGACAGAGGGAAAGGCCTTGAATAGTTTAAAACTCTTCTCTCAAATGCCTGCTTCATTTCACCACGAGAGAGAGAGAGAGAGGGAGAGAGAGACAGACAGACAGACAGACAGACAGACAGACGCACATATACATATATATATATATATATATATATATATATATATATACATATATATATATATATATATATATATATATATATATATACACATACATACATACATACATATATATATATATATATATATATATAGAGAGAGAGAGAGAGAGAGAGAGAGAGAGAGAGAGACAGACAGACGCACATATATATATATATATAGAGAGAGAGAGAGAGAGAGAGAGAGAGAGACAGACAGACAGACAGATGCACATATATATAGAGAGAGAGAGAGATACAGACAGACAGATGCACATATATATATTATATATATATATATAGAGAGAGAGAGAGAGAGAGAGAGAGAGAGAGAGAGAGACAGACAGACAGACAGATGCACATATATATAGAGAGAGAGAGAGAGAGAGAGACAGACAGACAGACAGATGCACATATATATAGAGAGAGAGAGAGATACAGACAGACAGATGCACATATATATATATATATATATAGAGAGAGAGAGAGAGAGAGAGAGAGAGAGAGAGAGAGAGACAGACAGACAGACAGATGCACATATATATAGAGAGAGAGAGAGATACAGACAGACAGATGCACATATATATATATATATATATAGAGAGAGAGAGAGAGAGAGAACAGAGAGGCAGCCTACTAAGCAGTCACTCTAAAGATGAGCTCCTGAACAATTGAGAGAGATTTAACCAAAAAGTGAGACAGAGAGAAAATTATATAAGAAAAACAAGAAAAAACAACAGAGGAAAATTGGAAGATATATTTCTACCAAGAAAAATATACATTTTGACTCCAAAGAAGACAAAAATCATCGGGATTAGCATCTGGCTACCGGAACACCACTGTATGAGGTACCTGCATTTTCCCTCCAAAACTTGAAAGGACTAATTAAATTGTCTACAGCTAAAACAAACTCTCTACAACAGAGATCTACAAGTGCTCAACAGACAGGTGAGCTTTAATTGGCATAGAACAACAAAACAATTATAAATTTGAACTATATATATTTAAATATACCTTGGTTACAAGGCTAAAGCTAAAGCTAAAATAAACGGCAGTTGGGCAGTTCTGGCACAGTGCCCAGAGTCATCACCATGGCAACCAGAGGCCAAACATCAGAGTGCAGGGAGGTGATGTACCCTGAGAAGTGCAGAAGTGTGCAGTCCAGGAAAAAGCACAAAGAGAAAGAACTCAAAGAAAACCCTGATATTATTTATGCGGACTACATCCAACTGAATGGGAAGAAAATAAAAAATAATTTAATATTCTACACTACAATGATCAATGCTTGGAAATCAGCCATATGTGATCATTTTAAACATATTTTTAAAGAAGGAATTGGCAGAGGAGGAAGATTAACTGTGTGTGCAGATGAAATGCTGGACACAGACAACCCCATCCTAACGATTACATACTACACAAAAGGCACAATTCTTCTACAAGGAAATGAAGAAAGCCTAATCTCATTCCAAAAAATATTTACCACATTAAAAATTAGTGTAGAAAAGAAGAGGGAAAAGACCCCTGCACACTGCTCCGACTCTGAGGAGGAGAGTGTAGAAAACCCCCCACCATCACCATCTGAGCGTCAGCTGAGAGACAGTCTGGCCCTGCTGGAGCTGGACTTTATTGAGTTCAGAGAACACGCTCAAAAAAGAGAGTCAGAAACACAGAGCACAAACATCTGCATCCAACAGCTCAGAGAAGAACTCCAGCAGCTGAAGACAGAGAACAACACCTCCATATCTGACCTCACAGCAGCTCTCACTAAACTCAGAGAGGAAAACCACACTCTCCGGACACAGATCCAAAAACTAACACGACAAACAGAGAGTAAGGAAAACAACCTGTCCAGAGAATTTAAAGATCTAAGAGACCAGCAGGAGAACGTCAGAGATAATACACCTCACTGCAGCACTACAACACCTGAAACCCCCCAAAACAACACAGACACACAGTCTGCACCTATCACACAGACACCTGAGAAATCACAGGCCTCATCACCCCAGCCTCCTCACTGTAACCCATCAGACCCCGGTCCAGATGTGCTCATCCTGATGGACTCTAATGGGAAGTTCCTGGACCCACAGAAGCTCTTCCCACATCATAAAGTCTCTGCGAAACGATGCAGCACAACAGGCCACGCCCACCAGCTCCTCAGAGACTTCACAGGAAACCCCTCATGTGTGATTATCCACACGGGAACTAACGACCTTCTCACACTGCGCAACAACACTGCAGATGCTGTGAAGAAAGTCGCAGAAATCACCAGCAAGAAGTTCCCAGAGTCCCGTATCATCATCTCCACACTCTTGCCGAGACGTGACACACCACCTCACATCATCAACAGCATCAATGGTGAAATCACACGAGGATGTTCCACGCTCCCTAATGTGCACCTGGTCCACCACCACCACATCGGCCTCCACCACCTCTACGATGGACTCCACCTGCATAAAGATGGAGTACGCGTCTTCGCAAAGAGCCTGAAGGATGCCACGCTGGGCCGCAGCCCAACATCACCGAGCCCCTTTCCAGCGACACCAGGACACTACCGGCCCATCCACCCCTACATGCCCAGATATGCCCCTTTGACCCCGGTGAGGAGAGACCACAGCTGGACAAGCAATCTACGTCGTCCATTACCCCCAACACACCTACCTGAAGCTCCATACACACCCGTAAACCCACACATACCTGCCCCACACCCACCTGCTGGCCATCAACACCCCACCAGGAAGAGGAAACAAAAAACTGCCCCAAACCAGGAGAGACCACCACAGCAGAGAGCACAGAGCTATGCTGAAGCTGTGGCCCGGCCCCCTGCCACACCCACACTCACGACAACCAATGAGCTGGGACTCATTAAAGAGATGCTACAAACACTGTGCAACCAGCTACTACAGAGATAAGAACACTATTCAAACACACACCTACACACACACTCACTCTCACACAGACACACACTCACACACACACACACACACACACACTCACTCTCACACAGACACACACTCACACTCACACACACACACTCACTCTCACACAGACACACACACATTCACACACACACACATTCACTCTCACAGAGATAAGAACACAACTCAAACACACACCTACACACACATTCACTCTCACAGAGATAAGAACACAACTCAAACACACACCTACACACACACATTCACTCTCACAGAGATAAGAACACAACTCAAACACACACCTACACACACACATTCACTCTCACAGAGATAAGAACACAACTCAAACACACACCTACACACACACATTCACTCTCACAGAGATAAGAACACAACTCAAACACACACCTACACACACATTCACTCTCACAGAGATAAGAACACAACTCAAACACACACCTACACACACATTCACTCTCACAGAGATAAGAACACAACTCAAACACACACCTACACACACATTCACTCTCACAGAGATAAGAACACAACTCAAACACACACCTACACACACACATTCACTCTCACAGAGATACGAACACAACTCAAACACACACCTACACACACACATTCACTCTCACAGAGATAAGAACACAACTCAAACACACACCTACACACACACATTCACTCTCACACAGACACACACACATTCACACACACACACATTCACTCTCACAGAGATAAGAACACAACTCAAACACACACCTACACACACATTCACTCTCACAGAGATAAGAACACAACTCAAACACACACCTACACACACACACATTCACTCTCACAGAGATAAGAACACAACTCAAACACACACCTACACACACACATTCACTCTCACAGAGATAAGAACACAACTCAAACACACACCTACACACACACATTCACTCTCACAGAGATACGAACACAACTCAAACACACACCTACACACACACATTCACTCTCACAGAGATAAGAACACAACTCAAACACACACCTACACACACACATTCACTCTCACACAGACACACACACATTCACACACACACACATTCACTCTCACAGAGATAAGAACACAACTCAAACACACACCTACACACACATTCACTCTCACAGAGATAAGAACACAACTCAAACACACACCTACACACACACATTCACTCTCACAGAGATAAGAACACAACTAAAACACACACCTACACACACACATTCACTCTCACACAGACACACACACATTCACACACACACACATTCACTCTCACAGAGATAAGAACACAACTCAAACACACACCTACACACACACATTCACTCCCACAGAGATAAGAACACAACTCAAACACACACCTACACACACACACATTCACTCTCACAGAGATAAGAACACAACTCAAACACACACCTACACACACACATTCACTCTCACAGAGATAAGAACACAACTCAAACACACACCTACACACACACATTCACTCTCACAGAGATAAGAACACAACTCAAACACACACCTACACACACACATTCACTCTCACACAGACACACACACATTCACACACACACACATTCACTCTCACAGAGATAAGAACACAACTCAAACACACACCTACACACACATTCACTCTCACAGAGATAAGAACACAACTCAAACACACACCTACACACACACATTCACTCTCACAGAGATAAGAACACAACTAAAACACACACCTACACACACACATTCACTCTCACACAGACACACACACATTCACACACACACACATTCACTCTCACAGAGATAAGAACACAACTCAAACACACACCTACACACACACATTCACTCCCACAGAGATAAGAACACAACTCAAACACACACCTACACACACACACATTCACTCTCACAGAGATAAGAACACAACTCAAACACACACCTACACACACACATTCACTCTCACAGAGATAAGAACACAACTCAAACACACACCTACACACACACATTCACTCTCACAGAGATAAGAACACAACTCAAACACACACCTAAACACACATTCACTCTCACAGAGATAAGAACACAACTCAAACACACACCTACACACACACATTCACACACACATTCACACACACACACAAGCACAGACACATACAATCTCACACAGACACACACACACTCACAGACACACACACACTCACTCTCACGCAGACACATACTCACGCACGGACACACACACATTCACATACACAGTTATGTACATAGACACACACTCACTCAAACACATTTACACTCACATGCGCACACACACACACACACACACACTCTTAAACCCACAAACAGCAAAATGAAATAATAATAATTAAAAATATATATATATATATATATATATATATATATATATATATATATATATATATATATATATATAATAATAACAAAACCAAAATAATAATAACAATAATTAATTGATGTAAATTGTTTGCATGCATGTTGTCATATGTTTTCTCTCTGTCTTACTATATAGGTTTTGTCTTAATTAATATCAATGTGTTCATTTTTAATAAGTTGTTGGAATATTCAGGGTCTTCATTCATCCACATTTGGATTCAAAAGTACAGACCCTGAATTCTTAAAATGTATAAAAGATGTGGACATTATGGTTCTCACGGAAACCTGGTGTCGACAGGACGTGATCACCCACTGTCCCTCAGGCTACTACGAAATCATCGTGCCCTCAGTGAAATTAAATACAGTCCACCGCGGTCGAGACTCGGGAGGGATTCTGGTGTGGTACAGGGAGGATCTGGCCAAACACATCTCAACCATCATACTGGGAAAATTCCACTGTTGGATTAAATTAAAGAAGGAAATTGGCATTAGCACCACAGACACATATCTCTGTGCCATCTACAATCCTCCAGTGGATTCCCCGTACCATGATGAGGAATACCTGCACAACATCCACACAGAGATCAGCCGCTTCCAGGCCCAGGGAAACGTGCTGCTGTGTGGAGACTTTAATGCACGAACCGGAACTGAACCGGATAGTATTGACCCAAAGGGCAATAAACATGTGTTTGGCCAGAGCCCCGTGAGCCTCACCAAAAACCTCCCAGCACGGAACAATCTCGACCATACTGTAAATAAAACTGGTACAGAATTAGTGCACCTCTGCCAAGCCTCAGGCCTGTACATACTCAACGGCAGGATCAGAGGGGACTCATTAGGGAGGTTCACATGTTATTCAGGTCTTGGAGCTAGTGTAGTTGACTATGCCATCACTGACATGGACCCCTCCTCCTTCAGTGCATTCACTGTCAGACAGCAAACTCCACTCTCAGACCATAACCAGACTAATATATATATTAAACAACACCACACAGAAAAACACAGAGCAATGGAGAACTGTCACATGTATCCAGTGCAGCAGAGATACAGATGGACTCCAGACAGCTCTGACAAATATACCCAAGCCCTCAACTCTCAAGAACTGAAAAACACGATCACTAAATTTATACACAAACTATTTCGAATGAACAAGGATGGTGTAAATTCGGCTACTGATGAAATCAATTATATATTTAAAAAAGCAGCCAGTAAAGCTGAGTTGAAAAAGAAAGGCAAAAAACATCCTGAAAAACCCACCAAAACAGAAAAGTGGTTTGATGCAGACTGTAAAACATTAAGAAAACAACTCAGAAAATTATCCAATCAGAAACACAATGATCCAAACAACACTGACATAAGAATTGACTATTGCACCAAATTACAACAATACAAACAAACAATCAGAGACAAAAAGCATCACCATCTCACCAAAAGCTTACATGAAATTGAACAATCGATCAATCAAAATCAGTTCTGGGATCTGTGGAATAATTTGAGCACAACAAAACAACAAGATTTGCCGATCCAAAATGGAGAAATCTGGAAAAATCACTTTCAAAACTTGTATAAAGAAATTCCACCAAAACAACTAAATGACAATTATAATCAGATCAAACACAAACTACAAATATATGAAAACACAATTAAAAATAACCAGAATCCTCTGGACTTCACAATCACACATGAAGAATTAATCCAAAAACTGAAACACCAAAAGTGCAAAAAATCCTGTGGTGCAGACAACATCTTAGGAGAGATGCTGAAACACAGCACACCTGACCTGCAGACGGCCGTGCTCAAATTATTCAACCTCGTACTGAGTTCCGGATATTTCCCTGACATCTGGAGCCAAGGACTTATTACCCCAATCCACAAGAGTGGGGACAAATTGGACCCAAATAATTTCAGAGGCATTTGTGTGAGCAGTAATCTGGGGAAGTTATTTAGCAGTATTTTAAACAATAGAATTGTAAACTTCCTTAACGAACACAATGTCCTGAGCAAGAGTCAGATTGGATTCCTTCCAAATTATAGAACTACAGACCACATTTACACCCTACACACCCTAATCAATAAACACGTGACCCACACCAAACACGGGAAAATATTTGCATGCTTTGTTGATTTCAAAAAAGCATTTGATTCTATTTGGCACGACGGACTTTATTATAAATTACTACAAAGTGGTGTAGGGGGTAAAGCTTATGACATCATTAAATCGATGTATTCGGACAACAAATGTGCAATAAGAATTGGCACCAAACAAACAGAGTTCTTCAGTCAGAAGAGAGGAGTGAGACAGGGCTGTGGTCTGAGTCCAACACTGTTCAACATCTACATTAATGAACTAGCGGTGCAGTTGGAACAGTCCACAGCCCCTGGACTCACTCTACAGGACAAACACATCAAGTGTTTGCTCTATGCAGACGACCTGGTGCTGCTGTCACCCACTGCACAGGGACTACAGCAACATCTGGACCTGCTGGAGAACTACTGCCAGAACTGGGCCCTGGCAGTCAACCTGAAGAAGACCAATATTATGGTCTTTCAGAAGAAGCCCAGATGTCAGGAACACAGACACCAGTTCTCTCTAGGCAGCACCGCACTAGAGCACACTATGCAGTACACTTACCTTGGGCTGATCATCACTGCATCAGGGAGTTTCAGTAAGGCAGTGAATGCACTTAAAGCAAAAGCTCGAAGAGCGCTATACGCTATTAAGAAGAAGTTCTATAATACTGAACTACCAATTCCAATCTGGTGTAAGATCTTTGATAGTGTGGTACAGCCCATAGCGCTGTATGGAAGTGAGGTATGGGGTCCACTCAGTGATCAGAACTACACTAGATGGGACAAGCATCCAACAGAAGCCCTACACACTGAATTCTGCAAATTAATTCTCAAATTACAAAGGAAAACTCCCAATAATGCATGTAGGGCAGAATTAGGACGATTCCCATTGATCATTAATGTACAAAAAAGATCTCTAAAGTTTTGGATGCATTTAAAATCAAGTCCCACAGAGTCGCTTCATTATAAAGCGCTACAAACCCAAGAACTGAACCCTGAAAACAGTCCCATCAGTCAGCTGGTCCTGAGACTTACTAACCCGGTTAACAGTACTAACAGTAACCAGCCTCAGACCAGCACTGCTTTACAAACAAACATCAGAATCAATCAGATCAACAAACAATCTCAAATCAACTATCTGGAACATTGGGACCAAGAAACTAAAACACAAAGCAAATTACAATTCTATCGGACTCTAAAATCAAAGTATGAATTGGAAGAATATCTCGTGACTGTCAGAGATCCAAAGCAGAGACAGATCCTGAGCAAGTACAGGCTCAGTGAGCACAGTCTCGCCATCGAGAGAGGCAGACACAGGAACACATGGTTACCCAGAGAAGAAAGGGTGTGTGCTCACTGCACGACAGGTGAGGTCGAGACAGAGGTGCACTTTCTACTCCACTGCCCAAAATTCAAAGAGACCAGAGACATTTATATGAATAAATTAGCAAACATCATTAACAAATTTAAAATCAGGACAGAACAAGAACAAATTAATATAATACTTGGAGAGGGACACACAGCAGCACTGGCGGCGAGATACGTGTTGACGTGTCACAGTCTGAGGGACAGCGGGTGAATCTGTGTCATGTGTTTTACCCCCGTGTGTCACCCCAATGTTCACCACAGTGACCCTCATATGTATGTGTGTATTCATTTATGTGTCAGTTCAATGATTTAAACACTGTGGTCTTCAGCCGTTCTGAAGCTGTTTTTATATTTATTTCTATTATTTATTTTTATATTTGTCAAATTTATTAACTGTAGATTAAGGTGTAGTTCTGTTTTTACACAGCCTCTGCTTTGGCAATATTGTATTGTTTACATTCATGCCAATAAAGCCCCTTTGAATTGAATTGAATTGAAAATTGAGAGAGAGAGAGAGAGACAGACAGACAGACAGATGCACATATATATAGAGAGAGAGAGAGAGAGAGAGACAGACAGACAGACAGATGCACATATATATATAGAGAGAGAGAGAGAGAGACAGACAGACAGACAGATGCACATATATATAGAGAGAGAGAGATACAGACAGACAGATGCACATATATATATATATATATATATATAGAGAGAGAGAGAGAGAGAGAGAGAGAGAGAGAGAGACAGACAGACAGACAGATGCACATATATATAGAGAGAGAGAGAGAGAGAGAGACAGACAGACAGACAGATGCACATATATATAGAGAGAGAGAGAGAGAGAGACAGACAGACAGACAGATGCACATATATATATAGAGAGAGAGAGATACAGACAGACAGATGCACATATATATATATATATATAGAGAGAGAGAGAGAGAGAGAGAGAGAGAGAGAGACAGACAGACAGACAGATGCACATATATATATATATATATATATAGAGAGAGAGAGAGAGAGAGAGAGAGAGAGAGAGAGAGAGAGAGAGAGACAGACTGGGGAATCTGGGGAAGGTCTTCTGCAGTATTTTAAACAGCAGACTTTTAGACTTCCTTATGAAGCACAATGTCTTGAGTCAATGTCAAATTGGATTCATGCCAAAATGTCGCACATCTGATCACATTTTCACCCTACAGACACTCATTGATAAATACGTACATCAAAATAAAAGACAAATTTTCGCTTGTTTTGTAGATTTTAAGAAAGCGTTTGATTCAATCTGGCATGAAGGATTATACTTTAAACTTATTGACAGTGGTGTAGGGGGAAAATCTTATGATGTGATCAAATCAATGTACACAGCCAGTCAATGTGCTGTTAAAATTGGCAACAAAAGAACCAAATTTTTCCATCAACGGCGAGGAGTGAGACAGGGCTGCAGTTTAAGCCCCGCTCTCTTCAACATTTACATCAACCAATTGGCACAAATGATTGAAAAATCTCCCATTCAAGGCCTCACTCTGCATGACACAGAAGTAAAGTGTCTGCTCTACGCAGATGACCTGGTGCTCCTGTCGCCCACTAAAGAGGGGCTACAGCAGAGCCTGGCATTACTGGAGAGTTACTGTCAGACCTGGGCCCTGACAGTCAACCACCAAAAAACCAAAGTCATGATCTTCCAAAAGCGATCCAGATCTCAGGGACTAACACACACATTCACACTCTCACACAGAACCATTGAAACCACAAAAACTTACAATTACCTCGGCCTCAAAATCAGTTCTACAGGTAACTTTGCTTTGGCTGTGAATGAACTCAAAAAGAAAGCACAAAGGGCCTTTTATGCCATTAAAAGATCCATTAAAATTGAAATTCCAATTAGGATCTGGCTCAAACTCTTCAAATCAATAATTGAACCAATTGCATTGTATGGCAGTGAAGTGTGGGGTCCACCTGTAAAATTCGACTTTGTAAATTGGGAAAAACATCCCATTGAAACTCTCCATTCAGAATTCTGCAAAAGAATCCTCAAAGTTCAAAGAAAAACACCGAACAACAGATGCAGGGCAGAATTAGGCCAATACCCTCTCCTATTGAACATCCAAAAAAGAGCCATTAAATTCTGGAAACATCTAAAGACAAGTGACCCCAACACATCCCATTATAAAGCCCTAAAACACCAAGAGCTGAGCTCAGAGAAGAGCCCCCTCTGCCAGCTGGTCCTGAGACTGACTGACCTCACACCTGAGGAGCTCGGCCCGTCTCAGGACAACGGCACACTCGCAAATATTCGGCCTAACCAAATTATAAACACAGAACAAGACAAATACATCAACAATTGGACAAACACCATTAAACACCAGCACAAACTGGAATGTTATTCGGCTCTAAATCGTGAGTACACCGTGGCGAACTATCTGACCACAGTGACCGACAGAAGATTAAGGAAAGCTCTGACGATGTACAGACTCAGCGAGCACAGTCTGGCCATAGAGACGGGGCGGCGCAGACAGACATGGGTATCCCGTGAGGAGAGACTCTGCTCCCAATGCAATCTGGGAGTGATGGAGACAGAGCTGCACTTCCTCACGGAATGCCCAAAATATCAATCAATCAGAGAACGATATTATCCCAAAATTAACAAATTATTCCCCCAATATAATAACTGCACCCCAACAGAAAAACTCCCTTTTATTCTTGGGGAAAAAGCCGAATGTGCAAAAATAGCAGCAAGATTTGTGGCATCTTGTCATCTCCTGAGGAGCAACCAGAACTAACACCTCAAGTAACACACACCTCTCTACACGCATGTACATAACATTTCATTCACTTTATATAGTTCATTAGTTTTAAAGTAACAATTAATCATAATGTTCATAATCAATGTTTTTCCTTTTTATATATATATGTACTTGTTCAAACCTAATTCAACTGTTCCAAATTATTTTGTATGTTGTTTTGTAAAATGCTTTGGCAATATAAAAATGTACTTTTGTCATGCCAATAAAGCAAATTGAATTGAATTGAATTGAATTGACAGACAGACAGATGCACATATATATATATATATATATATAGAGAGAGAGAGAGAGAGAGAGAGAGAGAGACAGACAGACAGATGCACATATATATATATAGAGAGAGAGAGAGAGACAGACAGACAGATGCACATATATATATATATAGAGAGAGAGAGAGAGAGAGAGGGGGGGGGGGTATTTTTTGTCCCGTAAGCTCATTTTTGTGTTTATATCATTCATATTTCTGACAGCAGGTGTGAAGACAATCATACACGGTAATAGACTCACACAACATTCACACTCACAAAAGATATAAAGCCAGTTCTCCGTGTTTTATGATACGTTTGAGAATAAACAAAGATCGGCCTCATTCCAGTGAAGTAAACAGAGGCGAGTTTTCTGCACGCTCAGCATTTCTCTCAGCGCACCTGTGAAGGGTTAATTAATCTATAAGGAAATGTGCTCGTGCACTATACAGGGAGTATTTTATGGATTTAGGCTGGTGGCCCAAAAATCATTAGTTTGAACCCTAGAAGAGGTGATCTTGAGAACGGCAGGAACAAAAGGTCGATAGTCCTCAAGTACAGCAAAATTTCAACCCAAATAATAAAATCATTTTCTCCCATAATTCCAAACTCGCTTGATCGTCTTTCTTCTCTGGAGCACAAAAGAAGATGTTTTAGTCTGAATGGCAGATAGTGACGCTGAGGTACGTAAGAGAGGTTTGGAACAGCATGACAGTGAGTAGAAGATGACAGAACTTTCCTTTTTGGGTAGATTAACCCTCTAAAGTCAATGTGAAATCAGAATGGGTCTAAACTGGCATAATGAGTGTTTATGGGTTTATTATGTGATTAATCAGTGCATTATTATTCCAAAGCTTACATTTTTTTTAGCATTTATAATGTTTCAAAATACGACAATGTGCTTTGCTTTTTAACCCATAGAAAAATAGCTATTTATTCATTGTCAGGGGTGGACTGGGAAGAGAAATCGGACCGTTTTAAGCCTGTTCTGCATAACGGAGCAGCTAATTTCAGTTTATCGCGTCCCGTTTCGAGGCCAGCGCACCATCCCACTCGGTTCTTCCGATGGCCAGGCCGCCCCTAATTTGCCCCAAATTGTGTCGGCCCACTGGAAAAATACCCGGTATGCCAGATTACCAGTCCAGCCCTGGTCATTGTTTTATGGTACTGTCGCGGGTAATGCATCTTGTCTTAAATTATGCTAATAGTTGGATGTTTCTTCAACTTTGGGCACTTTCATGTCCCAGGACAAAAAGGCGTGCCTTACGCCCCCTCTGCCGGCAGGTCATCCCCGTCTGCCTGAATGTGGGAGGGGACAGCGGGAGGGAAACAAGAGAGAGTGAGAAAGAAAAAAAAAAACACTTAATCGCCAGTTCTCTGATACGCTGTAGCTTGGTCCTCGGCCATTCCTCCACCCTCTAGCGGACGACAGCCACGCCTCCCCGAGCGGATCGGAAGCAGACTTCTGACCCATGGCGGACGGAATGCCCCGCCGCGTTTTCGCCGCGTTCTCCCCTGCCCCCAGCGGTTCTCCCGCTCCAGGTGGTCGGCAGTGAGCCCCTCCCCGCTCACAGTCGGTGGTCTCAGACCTCGGCGCGTTTCAGCGGATGGTTGGGGACTCCTCCATCCCTGGCAGCGGCCCTGACTGCTCCAGGCGGTCGGTTAGGAGCCCCTTCTCCCCTTGCGGTCGGCGGCCGTTCCTCCACTTCCAGGCGCCCGGGCTCCTCCGTCCCTCGGAAGACGTCCGCGGCTGCTCCATTGGGGTGGATGGTAGCGGCAAGAACTCTACTACGGAAAATCCCTCCTCCTACCCCGGATTTTGGCACCAGTGTAAAGGGATTAATGGAAAGGAGGAGGTGAGAACCGGCTTGACAATATAAACAACATTTAATTAAATAAAAAGACACACACATGACGGTCAGCTGCCCGTAAACGCTCTCTCTCTGTCGCACCACCGTCCGCAATCGGCCTTTATCCCTCTCGGAGGCTTGATTAGCCTGATACGGGACGGGTGTGTAAAATCACGACTCCGCCCTCCGCCTGTCACAGAATTGTGTGAAGATGATTTATGACCACACCAAACAATTTTGCAGCTTTTTCAAAAGTTTTTGTCCATTTAGGATGCATCAAATGTTAGCTTTGAAATTAGCCGTAGCAAGACACAGTAGTCAGAAGTTGACATTAAATGTTAAAAATGTCATTTCCAAAAGAGTCATTTTCAGCCCAGAACACAATTAGCACAATACAGAGTTTAAGTTGATGGAATTTGCATGACTTAAAACAACAAAAATCTCCTGTGATGCATCTATATACACTGTTTCTTAGAACTGTGTTCATGAGTGGAACGTTTCAGCCAATTAATAAAACAATAAAACTATTGTTAACACTAATGTAGCACTGATGTAATGTGACTGTAATCACCTTTTGCCTCCGAGAGCCCGTGCAGAATATGCTTATTTAATCTCAGCCGGACGCTGCAAACCAACCGGTCTCACATGCTGAAGTCCTGTCAGCACAGATCGTGATACCTGCGAGCGGTGCTGCGCTCTCGGTAAACACTGAGTTGACCTTTGGGTCTGGAGTCACTGACCCCAGAGGGCGGGAAATCAAACCGTTGTTTTGCCCGGATGCTACGAATGACCTTTCCACAGACATACCTCCTACACCAACACCATCTTTCCAAGCCAAATGTGTCGAATTTATCAGTGCTAGAAACGTCTAAAAACACTTAACCGGTGTTTAACAAAACATTGGCGAGTTTATGACATATAAAGATTAGTGTGATCATCAAGGATGCCTCGGAGAAATAAAGGAAGTCGTTTTCGTAAGTCTCATTTGGAACGCATTCTAAAACCGCAGCCTATTCAATGTAGCATGAAAGTATCCAAACGTGGTGCTTATGCACGGGAAATTGGGTAGAATATCTAGACTCGGAAGTCTGTGATGATTTAGGGAACTCTAAGGGCTGTAAAATTAATGGACCTGAAAAACGAGAACAATCTCGCCGTTAAAGAAAAATGAGTACAATATTCAAGCAGTTAATATAGTCGTTAATATCCCTTTAAAAGGGTTGCATCACACCTTTCCATTTGATTCTTTTTTTTTGCACCAAAATCAGTCAATTTAACTAAACAGTCATTTGGATGCACGTGACGATGTTGCACACTCTTTACGACCCCCACAATAAAATGAACAGCTTTCGGGCCACTTTAACAGTCCAGATGGGTCTGCTTTATGTTGGACGTCCTGTGCGGTTGAGCAGGTGATGGCACACATTCGGTCTCATTGTATTTATTGCTATTTGCTTTCAGAGCAACACATGATATAAATAAGAGGTTGCTTTTTTTTTTATACGTTTCATACTCAAACCACAGCGGTGACTCTCAAAACTACACAGTCAAGTGTGCAATCAAACTCGACAAGGCCTGTGCTAATAATCTAAACAGAACAAACCATCAGGATTTTAGCGAGGGAGAGACAGAACGAACGAGGTCTTTATTTGAGCTGGCTGGTTTTCCACCGACAGCAGTAATTATCTTCTGACACAGTGAAATAAATTGTGTGATCACACTCGTGTAAACAGTGAGTAGAAGTAATTAAAATGATTAAATTGAACTTTGCTTTAGAATACTCCGGTGTCTCTGTTCTTGTGGGCATTGAGCTTCATGTGATTAAATTGAGGTTCTTTTTAAAAATACAACAATCTTGAATTTATGCACACAATTCCACAATTACCAACAGTTGGAAGCAAGGAGGGGAGCTGGGAATCTCAGCGAGTATTGACGCTGACTAACACCCTGAGTGACTCCAGCCAGGTCTCCTAAGCAACCAAATTGGCCCGGTTGCTAGGGAGGGTAGAGTCACATGTGGTAACCAAATTGGGCCGGTTGCTAGGGAGGGTAGAGTCACATGGGGTAACCAAATTGGGCCGGTTGCTAGGGAGGGTAGAGTCACATGTGGTAACCAAATTGGGCCGGTTGCTAGGGAGGGTAGAGTCACATGGGGTAACCAAATTGGCCCGGTTGCTAGGGAGGGTAGAGTCACATGGGGTAACCAAATTGGGCCGGTTGCTAGGGAGGGTAGAGTCACATGGGGTAACCAAATTGGTCCGGTTGCTAGGGAGGGTAGAGTCAGATGGGGTAACCAAATTGGGCCGGTTGCTAGGGAGGGTAGAGTCACATGGGGTAACCTCCTCGTGGTGGTGATTAGTGGTTCTCTCAATGGGGCGTGTGGTGAGTTGTGTGTGGATCGTGGAGAGTAGCATGAGTCTCAAAACGTGTTGAATTGGCCACATTGAGCTAAAATGAGCCGCCGTGTTATGCAGAACTGAATGAATACAATTGCTTGTCACTTTCATATAACCAATTACCTGAAACACACAGTTTCACAATTTGTCCCTCACACACATCTGCCTGCATCACACTGATTTAAAGGAGACCTATTCTGCCCCTTTGTACAAGATGTAATATAAGTCTCAGGTGTCCCCAGAATGTGTGTGTGAAGTTTCAGCTCATAATACCCCACGGATCATTTATTACACCATGTTATAAACGCCTCTTTTTGAGTGGAATCAAAAACACGCCGATTTCGTGTGTGTCTCTTTAAATGCAAATGAGCTGTTGGTCCCCGCCCCCTTTCAGGAAGAGGGCTGTGCCTTTACAGCTCGTGCTTCGGTTACTACAGCAACAACAATATGAACCAACATGACTGACAGTGTAAATACTGGAGTTCATGCACAGGGCTGGACTGGGAAGAGAAATCAATCCGGGATTTTACAGAGCAACAAGCCCAAAAGTTGCACGGGGGGGTGTTCGCTGTCCTTTTCTGCATAACGTAGCGCCGTTTTATAGTCCGTTCTGCATAACGCAGTGGCTCATTTTAGCTTATCGCGACCCATTTTCCCTGATTCGTGTCTGACCCACCGGCCCGCTCGGTTCTCACGATGGCCAGTCCACCCCTGATCGGCCCCAAAGTGCGTCGGCCCACCGGGAAAATGCCCGGTATGCCAGATTACCAGCCCAGTACACGAAGACTCTTATGTTCACTTTTACAGCAACAACAGAACACTTATGAGACATTATTCTTCCCACTGTATGTGTATGTGTGTAGATCACTCAGGGGAGGAGCTATGATAATAGGGCGGAGTCCGTCACCAGTTGTGGGCGTGGCCTGATCTAACCTGACGTCACTTTAGAGCAGAAACGAAAAGCGTTCAATTTGACACACTGCTTTTGATGAATAGAAATATAGGAAAGACTTTTATCATTGTAGGGTGGTTGTGCACACACACACACACACACACACACACCGCCGACTCACATTTATGTACAAACACCACGTCAAAGTGAATTTTGCCATATAGGTCCCCTTTAAAGATTTGCCATCTCTTTTCTCCTAGTAATTCATGCAGACTTGCTGACGGTCTTGCTGAAAGTCAACTAACACCACCACAACCTCAGGATTCAGAAATGACACTTAAAATGGTTTCAGAGATGCTACGCACATGAAAACGTGCTAAACAAGCTACGAGTCCACCTGTGATAACGTACGGTTTGAATCTGGGCACTTTCACAAAAGTGTCTATGACGTCATAACCCTGATTGATCACCGATATGACCGACCGAACCGTTCTTTTGGTTAGTGAACTGTAAGTCACGTTGGATGGAAAGAGATCTGCTGAACGGGCAGTAACGGCATCAGTTCGCCGCTGCATTCAATTCCATCAACAGCTTGCAACCGGTGAGGCTCACCAATTCTTCTGAATTTATGAATTTCATCTTGTCAATTTGCAGAGCTGAAGTGTGTTGACCTTTTTCTGCCCTGCACACATCGAGTCGCCCCTGTGCTGCACCTCTCAAATTAAAAGCTTAATATCTATTGATATTGAAGAGAAAATTGAAAGAAGACAACAGAGTGAGAGTGCTGAATCAGAGCGCTGTGTGATTATTTAATACAGGACGGACTAAGAGATCATACGTCATCAATATCATGAATAGATAGCCATTAGTGTTATAAACCCCACATCGTTCCAAGTTAAGGGGCGTTCACTGTGTAGCGGTTTACAACGACATTTCAGAAGTGTTTCAGTTTCAATGGGAGTTGTCGATTCAAGGAACAACAGTATAGAGACTTTGTGTCCTGCAACGATTTAATTGCTGTCAGTGTGAACGCACCTTTAGTCCTAACCAGCCATGGCAAGCAACAAAACATTATGTTCAGGTCTGGGAAATAATATTGACTTTCCATTAAATGAGGGAGCATTAGTGGTGGCGTAGTGGCTAAATCACATAACTGGTCATCAGGAGGTTGCTGGTTTGATCCCCACATCGATTATATTTTTAATTAATATTTATACGGTTCCCTTTATTATTTACAGCATTAGCTGAGAGAATTTCTTTCATATGTAAGCAAATACATATAGCCGATAGTTGCTTTTTGGCACTATCGATTTTCGGCAAAAATCTAAAATAATAGTTGCAGTTTTTTTTTCCTTCATGTTTCTTAATCTTTCGTTATTGAAAACACTTATTATATTATAATTATTATTGGGATTTTATTTATTTTGGACACTTGTTGCCTCTGTGCCCATCATAGTATGAAAAGACTAAGACCATTTTTATAAATACATTTTTTAAAACTATCGTTCAATTAATCGGTTATCGGCCTTTTCCGCCACCTTAGTTATGGGTTAGTTCACTGTCTGAAACTAATTTTCACTGATTTTAATTTTAAAAATCATTGTACATGACCGTTTTTTATCATTTAAAACAAAAAGCAGTTAAATGTGTGGACTAGAATTTTGTTCAGGAATTTTTTAAAATACATTTTGGGTAATTAATATATATATAATTTTTTTTTTAAATATATAACTTTTTTTAGATATATACATTATTATTTTTTTAAATATATATTTTATATATATATATATATATATATATATATATATATATATATATATAATAATTTTTTTGTATTTTTTCTGCTATACGGCTTGCTATATTTCCTGGCCATTTGTTTTTGTACCTTTTATAATACATCAAAGACATCAAAAATAGACTCTTTCGCCATATGGATCAAATCCTTTGAAAAAGAGAGAAGCTCTCCCTCGCTGCTCTGAACTCTTTTGACTAACTGTGAGGGCTGTGCTTTGCTGGTGCCTGATATAGTTTGCCCATCAATGTATCATGTCCATTATAGAGAGAATGGAAGCGAGAGAACATAACCACGACCCTGCATTCCCAGCAGAGAAAGAAAAATGATAGCATCAGGAGCAGAGCATGCTGGGTAGTCTGCAGGAGGTAGTAGGATGTTGCAGAGATAACAGGGTGTGTGGAGCGATGCTCTGCTGGATAACCAGCTGAAACTAGCCCTGCAATAGCCCTGACACTAAACTATTTGACCATTATACTCATTATTGATCCACCGTAAATTAATGCCAGTGCTTTGATAAACGTATTATCGTGCACAACCAAATTTTTGGGGCCTATTTGCCATTTGTATAGGCAGTATGGACAATGGACGTTTTGAAATTGCCTATATTTCCACCCAGAATGAAAATTCTGTCATCATTTACTCACTCTCATGTTGTTGCAAACCTGTATAACTTTCTTTCTTTTAGGGAAAACAAAGGTCTTAATGACATCTTCCATTCGATACACCGGCACAATACACCGGCACAATACACCAGCAAGCACAATACACCGGCACAATACACCAGCACAATACACCAGCACAATACACCAGCACAATACACCAGCACAACACACCGGCACAATACACCAGTTTAATACACCAGCACAATACACCAGAACAGTACACCAGCACAGAACACCAGCACAATACAGTTGTGCTGCGATTGCTTGTTCCTCTATTGTATGGCTTCAGGTGACTTGGAATATAACACACTCGTCATTTTGACTTTTTCTGAAACTTTTATGGTACTTATTTGAGTAGCCTTACAGGCTCTGGTCACTAGTGTTGCCAAAAGTACTTTAGTACCAAGTCAATCTTAAAATAAAATTAAAATCATGAAATGGTAAATGGTCTGCACTTATATAGCGCTTTTTTTTAATCTTAGCGGTATTCAAAGCGCTTTACACTGTGTCCCGATCACCCATTCACACACACACTCATACACCAACGGCGGCAGAGATGCCATGTAAGGTGCTAGTCTGCCATTGGGGGCAACTTGGGGTTCAGTGTCTTGCCCAAGGACACTTCGGCATGTGGAGTCATGTGGGCTGGGATTCAAACCACCAACCCTGCGATTAGCAGCCGACCTGCTCTACCACCTGAGCCACAGCTGCCCCAATACGTCCTACAGTGAGTATTAACCCACGAAAGGCAGCAGTCCGAGTCTGCATCCGAGCTGCGTACTTTAAATGAATGTGTGACGCAGAAGCTCAAACACCGATATTGAGAATCATTCGCGTTTTATAAGATGACAGAGCAGAGCACTAATCCACTGTGAAGCGTACAGCCCATGCAAACGATTTATTTATATAATTACATTTATATAATTATAATCACAGCATCTGTGCTTTAATGATCACGCTCAGCCATGTAGCGAACCTTTTATCCGGAGTGAGAAAGTGACACTTCTGTCAAAAACACGTCAAAATAAAAGCACTGTTCAAAATAAAAGCTCGACGGCTGAAATGGAGGTGTATAGTTCAATATAATATTCACTGTAGTAACATTATTAATAACAAATAATGACTAATAAATAATAATATTAATATAAATAAGCATGTGTTTTAATTTCACTTAGAATTAATTTAATTAGATTAAATATTGTTGCCATTTTGATGATGAAATTAAATTGAAAACAGGTAAAAAAAATTAAAAATATTCGGAAAAAAAACAATTTTTTAAGCAATGCATTCTTAATTGAGAAGCGAACATGCATTTATTATGACTTATTATTTACTTTGAAATGTGACTTTAAATAGGCTAAAATAGTGTGTTTAGACAAACAAAAAACAGCAAAAATACTCTTTAAAACTTCTCATTTTGTGTTCCACCGAAGTCAGTCACTTATATGAGTTTAGCACAACATCAGGATGAGTAAATAATAATATATTGTATCATATTATTTAATATAATGTATATATGTTTATTATAATATACATTATTTATGCTGAATATTTATCTTTTAAGATTTCATATTTCTCGAAATCTCGAAAGTCTCTTTTAAACAAGCTCGATCGAGTTTTGTCTCATGGATTGGATCGACTTTTCTGCCATTTCAAACAGTCTAAAAATAAAAACTAGGGGAAGGAGCGAGAGATATTGATTATCTTACAAGCTCTCGGCAGAACAGAGAAAACCAATTCCAGTCTAATCAGGATTAAACGTCTCCAAAGTGCTTTTAAAAGTTGGGGAAAATTGATAACTTTGAATTCAACAATGAGAATGACTGTGATCCCGGCCGAGTGCAGAATTAGAGGGAGATTAGAGCAGTTCGGCGGCGTGAAACATCACAGAAATATGAAATTGGAAAGACGGAATAAAAATGGAAGAAGATCTGAAGATGCAAAACACAGTTCAGTGTCGCTTCTGAATTTAATCAGGGATTTTGATCCTTGGAAAGTGTCACATCTGATTTGTTTCGTGGGCATTTTTGTCTCCGAGGGCAGAAAATCTACAACATTTCCATCTGAAAATGCACTAGTGCATCAGTGAGATGAACAGACCTCACGTTGTTATGACAACCCGTCTTATTAGACTAATTATGAAGTATAGTACAGCAGCTCTGCTGTCCTATCAATAGCACCGGAAAGATTCGGGAATACTGGTTGAGGTTTGCATTAGTCTGGAAAATGCCTTTGTGTCTTATCAAGTGGGCAGGACAATATTTACTTTCTTAATATACAATACTGTGCAAAAGGCACAAAAGATGCTTCACTAAGTATTTCAAGTCTTAAGATGGTTATTCATATCTTCAGCTTTCGTGTGTCAACAGGAAATGCACATTTTAGACTCCCAAACATGACTTTTGCAAATAGAAAAGATTAGAATAGAAGAACAGGGAGCCCTGGTGCAACTGATGTCATGACCCCCACAGAGACCCCCATTGAACATGGAGTCAGTCTGAGATTACATAAAGAGACTGAATAAATAGATAGAAGAACTGTTCTCCAAGTATCTAGGAGAATTGGGGCTGTTTTGAAGGCAAAATTGGTCACTCCGAATATTGAGTTTGATTTTTATATGTTTTCTGGACTTTGTCTGACGTTAACTGATAAATGAAAACTATTTATGTCATTATTTTTGAAGACATCCTCAATATGCAACATTTCTCACAAGTGCATAAAACATTTCACAAACATGTGACAACTTGCTCCGCCCCTGAAACGACTTTTCAATCTTGATGACATCACCAAGCCCTCTTATTTATGCCATATAGAGCCCCACTGAGGCTACAAAATGAGCTTAACGGCTTAAAATACGTGCTGAATATGAAATCTGCCTATTTAACATCTCACCCGCGTGATGAACAGTTGGCTATGTTCAGAGTGCAACGCTAGTTTAACAGTTACTCTGTTTAGCACTCACGGCACACCGAATCCTATTTTTTAGGCATTGCATGAAAAAGAACAAACGATACTTTCCCATGTTTGCAACATTTCTTAAAAGTTGAACTCGTTTTTGAACGTTCTGCCTTATTATTGTCATGCATTGTTTTGATTGTGAGTGCGTTGTTGTTGTTGTTGTTGTTGTTATTGTTATATTTAGCTTAGCGGCGGTGAGCAGTGCATACTAAATGCACTCGCTAGATAACAACCTTTGTGAAGAAGACGACAAGTAGGCTACTTCAGGCCCTGAAACACCAGAACACACACACACACACACACACACACACACACACACACACACACATATATACTAAGGGTTTCGCTGCTTGTTAATAAAGGCTGTTGTCTGGTAGTTTCTACACTGGAGGTGTGACATCAGGTTAACATCTATAGCATTAATGATTGGTGGATGGTGGTTGATTTATTTACTTTTATATGGAGCTAATGATATTCTGATCTTCACCTCGGCACCCTTAACCCTTTTCATTTTGATGATTTCACCAAGACATTATTTACTATATAAGCTCTTCCTCTCCATGGGACCACAGCTGATTAGGACTTGATTAGACTGCTAAAAGTAAATACATTTTTGCACACACTTGATCTCAATTTACCTCAGCCCATCAGACCTACTGGAAGCTCTTGAGATTTGAGGCTCTTTTTAAGGCTGTATTTGCCCACATCCAGCCCTGATTTCATGCCTCACTGCAGCATGAATGAATATAAAACTCATCTTAAGATAAGGCAGACTCCATACGTCACACACAGGCCGAACATGACAGTAATACGGATGATATTCATAAGAACATATCAATAGCAGGACTCTGACTCTCTGTGATATATATCTGATGCTAAAGGATTAATGTTTCATGCATGAAATCTTGCTGTAGTCTTACAGATCATAATGTAGCTTAAAAACCCTGCAAGCATTTCAGATACTCTTTCAAAAACAGAACGAACAAACAACAGCACAGCGTCACAGCCAAGTACGATAAACGGAAAGATTATCTCGGACAAGAAACGGGTCTTTGTTTAACTCAACACTGATATAATCTCTGTAGGTCTGTTTACAATTACAATTACATTTTCTACATGGATACAACGCAATCATTTCTGGTCCTACCATGATAATTATTGTATTGCAGTTTTCATAATGATGGTGTAATGAGAGTTATGGAGTGCACAGATGGCGTGGGTTTGGTTGTAGCTCCTTTAGCTAGCGGCAATTTCTGAATAAACATACATGCTGCATCATTTGAATATTAACATGTTTATGTTTGGAGAATACATTACAGATGAACGTATGGAAGGACAGACAGACAGACAGACAGATAGACAGACAGACAGACAGACAGACAGACAGACAGACAGACAGACAGATAGAATGAAAGAGTAGACAGACAGACAGATAGATAGATAGACAGATAGACGGATAGATAGATAGACAGATAGAATGAGAGTAGACAGACAGACAGATAGATAGATAGACGGATAGATAGATAGATAGAATGAAAGAGTAGACAGACAGACAGGCAGATAGATACATAGACAGATAGAATGAGAGTAGACAGACAGACAGATAGATAGATAGATGGATAGATAGATAGATAGAATGAAAGAGTAGACAGAGAGACAGACAGACAGACAGACGGATAAATAGATAGAGTAGACAGACAGGCAGATAGATAGGCAGACAGATAGAATGAAAGAGTAGACAGACAGACAGATAGAATGAAAGAGTAGACAGACAGACAGACAGGCAGACAGACAGACAGACAGACAGACAGACAGACAGACAGACAGACAGACAGATATAATGAAAGAGTAGACAGACAGACAGACAGACAGATAGAATGAAAGAGTAGACAGACAGACAGACAGACAGACAGAATGAAAGAGTAGACAGACAGATAGATAGCTAGAATGAAAGAGTAGACAGACAGACAGATAGAATGAAAGAGTAGACAGACAGACAGACAGATAGAATGAAAGAGTAGACAGACAGACAGACAGATAGAATGAAAGAGTAGACAGACAGACAGATAGAATGAAAGAGTAGACATACAGACAGACAGACAGATATATAGAATGAAAGAGTAGACAGACAGACAGACAGACAGATAGATAGATAGATGATAGATAGATAGATGATAGATAGATAGATAGACGGACGGACGGACGGACGGACGGACGGACGGACAGACAGAAAGATAGAAAGACAGAATGAAAGTGTACACAGACAGACAGACAGACAGACAGACGGACAGATAGATAGATAGATAGACAGACAGACAGACAGACAGAGGGAGAAAGCAGTAAGGGTACACGCCTGAGCGCTATAATATCTAACACCTGTTTCTAGGGTCGAGCGATAAAAGATGGGACCACACCAGAGATGGGAAGAGAGAGCTGAGCTTCAGAGCTGTTTGTATTGACATGATTGTTCTACTGAAAAGCGCGTTGTTTGAGTGTACAAATAAATTGACCGTTTTTGAGTTTGACTTCCTTCTAAGAGTGTTTGGAGGAAGTATACAAAAGCATGGAGTCCTCACCGTTGGCGGAAGTCATCCAGTCCATCGCCAGCATGCATCATTCCCAACACCATGCCCTGCTTGAACTTCACAAGGATCAGGATCGCCGGTTCTAGAAGGTGCTTCAGGCACAAGCAGAGGACCGGCATGTGATCCGGAGCTTACTGCACTGGGAGAAAGCCCTGGTCGTGACTCTGGACACAGCAGCCCCCATGCCTCCAGATGCCGTCATGAAAATGGGGCGGGAGATGATCCGGAGGCATTCTTGGACCTATTTGAAGGAACGGTCAAGTAGACATCAAGCCTTTTTGGATTCTGGCTGCAATCAGACCACAATAAACCAATGTTTGGTTCAAGATGTGGCTTTGGGCACAGGTAGAACTTGGTTGAGGTTCCCACCTCACCCATCCACTAATTTTAGGAATTACCAGTAATTAGCCAGTAATCTACAACCTCGGTTCAAGTCCTGCAATATGACTAATCATGTTTGATTGGATATTACAAACTTTTAATGTGCAATTAACAGTTGAAAATATTCAGCCCATCACGCCAGCCCAAATAAATCATATCTGAGTCAGACTCTGAGGAGTTTATGCCACCCACCCCTCTGGGATTATACTTTAGGAGAAGCTACTAAAATATTAATTTGGTCTGTTGTTGTAAATTCACGTGCTAGTCTTTCTCTCTTCTGGGACAGCAGTTAAAGACCTGGTTGACGAGCCAAAGATTGCAGGTTTAACTCTCAGAAGAGGAAAATGCATTACCTGTAAAACTGATGGAAGCCCTTCACAAAACACTTACACACTAAACTGATTAAACCTCACCGACAGTGGAGCACAAATGTATTTTTAGAGCGAAAACAGGCAAACCCTGAATCACGCTGACCATTGTTAATGCAAATGCAATTACTACACGAGAACATGCATCTTGGTACATGCTGTTTTTAAATACAAAATAAAATGGCATATAATAACATTAAAGGTGCTGTATGTAATGCTTTTACTGTACTAAATCATAAAATGACCATAATATGTCATTAGAGAATTAGGAAACGTGCTTCTTCAGTATATTCTACTTTGGGGCAGCTGTGGCTCAGGTGGTAGAGCGGGTCGGCCTCTAATCGCAGGGTTGGCAGTTCGATTCCTGGCCCACATGCCGAAGTGTCCTTGGGCAAGACACTGAACCCCAAGTTGCTCCCAATGGCAGGCTGGCACCTAGCATGGCATCTCTGCCGCCATTGGTGGGTGAATGGGTGAATGAGTCACAGTGTAAAGCGCTTTGAATACCGCTAAGGTTAAAAAAGCGCTATATAAGTGCAGACCATTTACCATTTACTTTGAAGTTTCCATTCCGGGACAGAATTTCTGTTTATGTTTTGGCCTGTGTGATCCCGCCCACTGCCCACTCACCAATAGTATTTTGACACCACCGGGTTGCCAGATTTGAAGAAGTTTGCAGGCAAACATCACTGCGTGCTGCAGCCACTGACCTTAAAAGCCTCGCCAGTCGTCAAAAAACCACCATGACCAGAAGCGTAGTTAAACAAGGATAAATATTGGAGATGCCTTTGGAAGATGGGGACAGCTTAAAGCCCAGGAATCCTTTAAAACATTCTGGCAACCCGCATGAGCTTCGAGTCTGGGGCGGGACAGACAACGCTCCAATATTTTGAATTTGGACTGCAGTACCCATTTCAAACACTTGTTGTCAGTCTTACATGTAGCACCTTTAATATAAAATATTAATATATCAATGAGATACATTTTTCCCTCTGATGTACTTTGTCAAATTAAGCTTCTCCTCAGAATGATTTAAGCCTCCTAAAACCACGTCAAGACGCTGAGCACCAGTTAGTTACTTGTCATTTTATATATAAACATCTTAATTCAACCTATAGTCATCTAAAACCCACCAACCACCCTGTTGTCATGGTAATAAACTCCTAAATGTCTTTATTCATTATTAATACCAATATGACAACAGTACAAGACAAGCCTGGAAGTAATTATATTCTGAAAGTCATTCCAAATTTTCACATTCTCTTGATGAAAATTTATTGGTATTATAAATATACACACACACACACATATACATATATATATATATATTAAATAATATGTTTTTCGTGATTTGAAGCAAGTAGGTGGTAATTGAAATATTGAGGTGTTTAGAAATGCTCAAGGGAGAGCAGATGGCACTCTATTTGTCATAATAACAGTATCTGTCAATCAATGGGTTGTCAAGTCAACCAATGAGTGACACGTCACTTTCAAACCTGCGAGTTTCAAACTGATGCGACACTGAATCTTGACGGTAATTTAATCTGATTTCCGCAACACTTAACAATATAATTCTAACATGTCATTTCCTCTTTTGCGAATTGGTTTGAAACATGGTTTGAGGATGCAAGGTGTCAGAAGTGTTCAAGTATTGAATGACTGAATATTTCAGATGCAAGAGGTATATAGCGTACAGTTATTTAAGAAGTCTGAGTATATGATCCCACTTCATCACTGCAGGGGGCACTGCCAAATTTGCATACTTCAACAATGCACAAATAGTGCATACATTTCTGGTAAGTATGTAGTATGTCATCATGCCAGTATATAATCATCAAATTGCATTTTTATATTCCTACTGTATGCCCAGGGGTGTGAAGTTAGTGAAGTATTATTTTTTGGGATTTGTACCTTACTTTTAAGAATACTTTTACTTAATTGCATTTCCAAACGAAACAAAAAAAACTGTATATCATTCCCCCCCCCCCCTCTCCTCTCCTCGTGGTGGCATAGTGACTCACCTCAATCTGGGTGGCAGAGGACGGATCCCAGCTGCCTCCGCGTCTGAGATAGTCAACTCGCGCATCTTATCACGTGACATGTTGACTTGTGACACGGATAAATAGCGTGCGTGGAGGCTTCTTGCCATCCATCATGGCATCCGCGCCCGACTCACCATGTGCCCCTCCGAGAACGAACCACATTATAGTTACCACGAGAAGGTTACCCCATGTGACTCTACCCTCCCTAGCAACCGGGACAATTTGGTTGATTCGGTGCTGGCTATCACCCCTGGAGTTCGCTAGTTCGATTCCTAGGGTGTCCCGGCTGGAGTCACTCAGCACATCCTAGGATTCGAACTAGAGAACTCGAGGGGTGATAGCCAGCATCTTTACCACTGAGCTACCCAGGTCAAGGAAGGTGGGGATGTCCAGCCGGCAGATGGGGAACAAGACATGCCCCTCCCCAGGGAAAGAGGGGGGGGGGGGGGGCGTCATGCCGGGGGCTCCCTGGCCTGAGGCAACGCCGGGAGGAGTGTAGAGCAGAGGAGGGTGGAGCCGGGCTGGAATGATGCACGCCCGGGTCCCCAATCAGCCTGATGGGGCACGCGTGGGATAAAGGCGGCCGGTGACGACAGTTCGAGAGTGAGAGAATTACAGGCAGCTGCCTTGTATGTGCTTGTGTGTGTCTTTTTATTTAATTAAATATTATTTATATTGTTAATCCGGTTCTCGCCTCCTCCTTTCCCTTTAACCCCCTCACAGATGGGGTTACAATTACATCCCACAAAAGCCTGAAACATCGTAACCATATTTTTTATGGTAAATTTCTGGTAACCACAGCTGCCGATATTTATCCGTAAATTCAATCATCATCATCATCATCATCATCATTAGGCTGCAAACAGAGGTTTGGGCCCCTGGGCACTGGCCCCACAGGCCCCACAGGCCCCACAGGCCCCACAGGCCCCACAGGCCTGGTCAGTAATTCGTCCTTGCCAAGGACGTGAATGCCGCATAAGCTTATATTTGCAGGTTTGTGGCATGTTTGTTGTGGTTTACTCTCTAATGTAGCTGTCTGAATGATTGTATTCAGGAGCCACAGGAAATAAACATCAAATATCTGGGAATTGTTCACAGTGTTGGCAGAAAACACTGTCAGATAATGAGTAGAGGAACTGAAGTTGAACACATAGACACACAACAACAGTTCAGCCAGACCCCCAACAGCAGTTTTCCGACTATTCCAAACATCAGTTTGTTGTCTTTTCCAATTTGGATTATTGCGACTGTTGGCACTGGCCGGTTTGGGAGTGTTCGAGTGTCTTTGGGCTGGATGCGTTGATGAGTCATTTATATTAGTCAGACTAAACGTTCAAGGATGGTGGGCGTCTGCTGTTACTTCCTTTCTGGCGATTGCTTAAAATAAAACCCCAAAACATACTGAATAAACACCTCCAGGCAATAATGCATTGGCTGATTGTCTTTGTTTTACCCTTCAAATAAATAATGAAACATGCAGAATAACAAAGACAATGAGGTGTGCTTCAGGCTGCGACTTTTCTTTCTTTCTTCTCTCCTGTTCGCATCTAATGGCGTGCTGAGTCACTCGGTTAAATTGTCAGAGAGCTTTGATAATTACACCTGTGTGTCTGCAGAGAGATGGCACCGTGGCCTTCACCGCAGGCGGCAGAAGTGAGAGTGTAACATATGGTTTACCCAGCATGCCCCTGCAACTCCAGCTCAGATTCACGGCCATGTGTGTGTGTGTGTGTGTAGCAACTCACAAGGTGTGACCTCTGTCAAAAGGTGACGAGCCATATCAGATTAATTCGTTAAACAAACATCAAATGATAGATCTGTCCTGTGATGTCATAGCTGTTTACAAACCCTGGACAGACAGACAAACAGATAGACAGAAGTGCTGTCAGTCAATTAAAAGTTTTAAATCGCGATTAATCGCATCGGTTTTGTAATTAATCACGATTAATTGCATATTTTGAAAGTGCTGAATTTTGATTCGACTCTAAAGATACTTCTTTTCCAGTCAAAATGCGTTTATTACCATCTTAGAAAAAAACCTAAACACAATATGTAACAATACAATGCTTTATTAACATTATCCAAACAAAGCCTTCCACAGTATTAAGATAGAAATGCTCTAAAATCGCACCAATTCAAGTCACATTAAATGTTTCCCAAAGTCTAAGTGGGAGTTTGACTAATTGAAAGACCTAATCCCCATTCATGTTCATTGCAATGGGCATTAAATCCCTTAAACTCTCATCCGCCACAATATTAATCTGCCGGTAGCATGTGGCTATCCACTTTGTTACAGCAATCACGAAGCTGCATTTATGATTCGCGTCAGGGCGTCAATGCCAGGTTCAAGTGCCTCTCTGAACTCCACGTGAAAAATGCTTGCAAACGAAAGCGTCCCATTCTGCGTTTTGGTGATAGTTAAGTCTTTATGATCTATAATTGTGCTACAAACTGTTTCAGATTTTCCCCGAAATGTCACAGAAAACAAGAACTGCGTTTGGACACTACACATGTCGGTAAAACTGCCTCTTCCTGAGATAGTAGGTGGTTCTTGGCCAGAATAATATGCAAAGAGGACTATGGCTTCAAGCTGACAGTCAAAAGTCTGTCTATGCGAGACTGTGTGTCCGGTGACCAGGGGCGTCTGTCTGTACCTCTCGGAGATTGCCAAAACAGCATTGTAACCCAGCCAAAATCTGCTGTGCTTTTTCAAAACCACCAATGAAAACCAGCCATCACTCTCAGTTAAAAGTCTAAAATCTTTTGAAATATTACAGTTAACCTCGCAGAAAATCCTCAGCTTTTATCATGTAAATGACACGTTTAATTGACTTCTTCTGTGAGCACATTTGCAATGCATCCAGCTTCAATGAATTCACGTGTGAGGTTAAGTGTCTTACATGAACATGAAGTTCTTTTACTTTAAACGGTGTCTTACAAATGCGGCGCTCATTGCATGAGTCACTGAAAGGTAGCGAGACAAATCAGCCAAAGATTCCCATCTAGTGCACGTTTACTTACTATGATTATAAACGATTATAAAACAGTATAGACGCAGAAACACATCCTGTGTGAACAGCCCTTTAGATGGGAATGTAGCCATTGTAGGCAGCAGATGGGAACGCAGCTCACTAGGGTTTTTAAAAGAGTCTCTGCCTTGAATGATTTGACCCCGTGTTCCCTGAGGAGGGATCTGAATGAGATGTTTCAGTGTGAAGTGAAACGGAGGTGATCTTTGAATCATCACAGTATTCTATTACAGGTGTCTCTCTGAAGCCTATAAACGGCTGACATCACGAGGGGTTTAATATCAACACCTGTGTTCGTACACTGCCATCGTGTCTTCATCACTGAGAAATATTTAGAAGAGTAAAAAGGGATATTTCAGCACTATGTCATTCATAGCTATTTAATACAGAGCCGGTGGTGAGTGGTGGTAGAGTAGATGCAGCAAGGACATTTTTAGGACTTTCAATCGATTCAATTAATTTAACATGATTTATTGTATATTTAATGCAATTCTGAGATTTGGCCATATTGCATATTTCATGCATAGAGTTATAAAATGTATATTTATATATATTTATACATTTATGAAAATGTAATTATTTTATTTATTATTTAATATATATATATATATATATAATTTATCCCAACACACTGATTACAACTATTTTTTTTTACATCCCCGAAATGATCAACTTCCAAAAATTTGACATTTTTTACCGATCCTATTAAAAAAAAATTAAAAAGTTGTTTTAATGTAGTCATGTTAAATTAACCCTTTAAGCTCTGAAGGTGTTTTTAAAGTTTTCCAACATTAAAAGCTTATAACTCGACCAAAAAAAACAAACAAACAAACAAAAAAGTGTTTGGTTTTATTGTAAAGAAAACTTTTTTTGAAAGATATAGGTTATGAGACTCTCAGCCTAAGAAATGACTGAAAACAAACTTCCCAATCATGTCAACTGTATCTAAGAAAACCTTTGTGTTGATCCGACAAAGCAATCAAAAGTTACAAAATTACAAAAATAATTGATCATAGTGTCCAAAAACATCTCCAAACAAATAAAACATAGTAATTGTACATAAGAACTAATTACACATGCAAACACAACAATGACTAAAGGTTTGCATAGCATACAGACATGATATTAATCATGAGATTTCACAGAATGAGTTCCATTCTGTGCCATTTGAGTCATCATTGAGTCTGTGTCGTGTATTTGGTGCCATCTCCTGGTGGTCATATGTAACATTGTGCTTCATGTGGATTATCTAATGATCTATACATCTGATTATCTTGTGTGTGGACTCATTTGAAGTTTATGTTCAATTTTTGGGTGAAGTTAAAAGCAAAAATGAGGCATACAAGCAACACCAACATAATTGTTAAAGACGTATATTTAGCTATTACTCCCTATATTTTTGTCTGTGAGTAAAACAGATATGCTGGTTGTATTTTACTCTTTGAGAGCTTTCAAACAACATATGACACATGAATATTTGATGGCTTTGATGTTTTAACTGATTGCAATAATATGCTTATTCTTTATAAATTATGAAAACGTAACACTTCTGATTTATCTGCAAATTTTACAGCACTTGTTCAGTTTTGGTCATATTGTCTACAAGCATTGTAAATGAGAGCTTATACACTTTCAAACGATACTTATTTTATGTTGGTTGTTAATATTATGACGATTGTTTTTGTTTTTTTCTCGTGGCCCATCCGAGCTTAAATGAATAAAATACTGCATTACATATAAATGGGTATTTGTATAAACAAAAATTTGTATTGACAAAATATGATTAAAAAGCAAAACAAGTTTTATAACCAGCGGCTTCCTAAAAACACTTTTATGGAGGACTTTTTCATAATTTTTTCGATTCTTGAAAAGACCCCTCTGAGGTTTAAAAGGACAGAACAACATGAGGATGAGTAAATGATGACATAATTACATTTTTGGGTAAACGGTCTTTTTAAGTTGGCAGAAAGAGAGATTAATACGAAGCTAGAAAACGATGGCATCCATGCCGACATCACTGACTATTTGATTACAAACACTAAATTGCAATTAGACGGTGTATTGTGCGCTCTGCATACACAAATTAGAAGAGGTGAACGTTCCACTGTGTCTTTATGACCATCTGACTGATTCTGAACGATTCAAACCTGTCATCACATGAACACAATTACAATGCAGCAGCTCAACCGGCCTGAACAAATTCATCAGGATTTCACAGACAAACGCTGTGATTTGTTTTGACACAAATCTCGAGCGTGTAGGTGCATAATCACCACCTTGTTATCTCACTGAAACAGATTGTTTCAGCGTCTCCACAAAATTGTCCTATAATCATCTCCGAAAATCTCAGACCGTAACAACAAAGCAAAGTGCAGGTTCTTGTCCATTATGTTCGTGAGCACAGGTATACGGCCAACAGATAAGACTGTATTGAGCTGTCATGTTTGCTAACACTGTAATTGGATTTAGCTTGGCCACTAACGCTCATGAATTATCAATGCTTTGACCTAGTACAACAGTACAACATAAAAGAGATGTGATTTCTCACAGCCTCCACACCTACGTTTCCATTAGCCTACAATGTTATAAAAAATTTACCAACAATCAAGAAACTTTAGCATAGTCTGCTAACTTCAGCTAACTTCCGCTAACATCAGCAAACATCAGCTAACTTTAGCTAACATCAGTTAACTTCAGCTAACAACACCTAACATCAGCTTTCAGCTAACATCAGCTAACTTCAGCTAACATCAGCAAACAACATCTAACATCAGCTAACTTCAGCTAACTTCAGCTAACATCAGCTAACAACACCTAACATCAGCTAACAACACCTAACATCAGCTAACATCAGCTAACATCAGCTAACATCAGCTAACAACACCTAACATCAGCTAACTTCAGCTAACATCAGCTAACAACACCTAACATCAGCTAACAACACCTAACATCAGCTAACATCAGCTAACATCAGCTAACAACACCTAACATCAGCTAACATCAGCTAACATCAGCTAACAACACCTAACATCAGCTAACACCTAACATCAGCTAACATCAGCTAACAACACAACATCAGCTAACTTCAGCTAACATCAGCTAACATCAGCTAACATCAGCTAACAACACCTAACATCAGCTAACAACACCTAACATCAGCTAACATCAGCTAACATCAGCTAACTTCAGCTAACATCAGCTAACTTCAGCTAACATCAGCTAACAACACCTAACAACACCTAACATCAGCTAACAACACCTAACATCAGCTAACAACACCTAACATCAGCTAACTTCAGCTAACATCAGCTAACATCTAACAACACCTAACATCAGCTAACATCAGCTAACATCAGCTAACAACACCTAACATCAGCTAACAACACCTAACATCAGCTAACAACACCTAACATCAGCTAACAACACAACATCAGCTAACATCAGCTAACAACACCTAACATCAGCTAACAACACCTAACATCAGCTAACATCAGCTAACAACACAACATCAGCTAACTTCAGCTAACTTCAGCTAACATCAGCTAACAACACCTAACATCAGCTAACATCAGCTAACATCAGCTAACTTCAGCTAACATCACTGCAGCTAACATCAGCTAACAGGCACTGAAGATTTCTGGCCTCAGATTAGTAGTTTGTAAATGATACGCACATTGCAAAGAAAAAAAGTCACAGATGAGATTTCTTAAACATATTAGACAACAATGAGTGTGTGTATGTGTGCTTGTGTGCTTGAGTGTGTATGTGTGAGTGTGTGCATGTTTGAGTGTGTATGTGCGAGTGTGTGTGTGAGTGTGTGTGTGTGTATGTGTGAGTGTGTGTATGTTTGAGTGTGTGTATGTGTATCTGTGTGTATGTATGTGTGAGTGTGTGTGTGTGTGTGTGTATGTGTGTGTTTGTGTGTTTGTGTGTGTGTGAATGAATTAAAAAAAAAAATACAAATGAAAATTCAGACAAAATTCAAGGAATTTTTTTCCAATTGGATTAAGGAAAAGAATAAAATGTCCGAGTCAAAATGACCCAAAAGTTCAAATACAGGTGTTAAATACACTTATATCTGAGCTAAAATCACAGCAATGTCTTCTTTTTATCCGGATCTTTTTATTCTCATTTTCTTCACTACATAACTACAGTTTCTCAACTATTCTTCCTCAAACTGTCACATGCAGCAGACAGTGTCTTTAAAGTGTCTTTAAAGTAGCGTGACTATCCATGTTCAGATACTGCGGCAATTATCCTCAGCTCTCTCCGTTCGACTCCATATCCGGAGTCCTGGTGTTAAAAGCATCTGTTCAGAGCAGTCCTGTCCTGCTGGAGTCAAATGACTGTCATGGCCAACTGAGCGCTACAGTCTTCATGGTTACGTGTAGCCCCTTTATCTAATGTCTCATGGTGTGAATGGCATACGAGGTTCTCTTTCTGTACAAGACAGAAGCTTCTCGTCACAATCCGTGCTCTTGCAGAGAAACTGATCGGAGGTTGCATGAAAGAATTACATTAAACTACAAATATTCCTGCAGTCATCCTCACTAGCTTTATCCCAAATCCTAGTAAGCTGCCAACCTCGACAACATGTTAAGCCATCTGGAATCATTTACCAATTAGACAAGCGTTCACATTTTAAAAAGCGTCTAAAAGACATTTTGAGTTAGCTTTTGATTAATATATTGACTGTAGTCTCTTATGAGGTTCCATTATAGTTATGATGCTAACTTAGAAAGCTGCTGCCATTGTAGGCAACAGCAAGGCAGCACAATTAAGTTTAGAAAGAGCTCATATTTACAACTCAAACCACTGAAAACCACATTAAAACATTCAGAACACCTTAGCAACCGCAAAGCATTTCCCTAGCAACCAACCAAAAGGATTTGCGTTGCCATGCATCACTGACACATGCTACAATGCATGTAGGCATTATGACCAAAACTGAACAAGTACTTTGGAATTTGCAGACAAATCAGAAGTGTTTGATCATTTATTCAACATTTTGCACCGCAAATATGTGCAGTCGGTTAAAAAATCAAACTGATCAAATATTCATGTGTCATATGTTGTTGGAAAGCTCTCAGAGAGTAAAATACAACCAGAATATTTGTTTTAATCACAGACAAAACTATATAGAGTAATAGCTAAATATACGTCTTTGACATTTATGTTTCATGTGAACGGGTGTTGCTTAATTGCTTATAAGTTCACGAAAAATAAACAGAACATCAATAGTTCTACCGTTACTTAGAGTAGTTGATTATCTTTAAAACGAGCCCACACACAAGGTATTTTTATGCATAGACCATTAAATAATTGACACAAAGCAAAATGGAGTACAATGTGCACACAGCATCTGACATCTTGCAATCTGGATGAAAACACGTTAGCTTTCCTGGATCAGATGACATCATTGGAGCTTCATGGAATGCTAAACCAATTGGATTGGATTCAAATCGGCGCAAAAAACATCCACATTTGGGCAGGAAGACATGTGATAGGTGACTGTTACATATGGCCACCAGGAGATGGTGCGAAATACGTGACACAGACTCGATGATGACTCAGATGACACAGAATGAAACTCAATGACATATTATTTAGAGGAGGTGATTATCTCTCAAACGAGTCCACACACAAGATAATCAGATGTATCGATCATTATATAATCCACATGACACAGACTCAATGATGACTCAAATGACACAGAATGGAACTCATTCTGAACTCTCATGACTAAAATCTTGTCAGCAAGCTATGCAAACCTTTTATTATGCCCGGTTATTATGTTTTATTTGTTTGGAGAGGCTTTTGTACACTAGGATACATTATATATGTAATGCTATAACTTTTTATGGCTTCGTCGTATCGACACAACACTTTTCTCAGATACAGCTGACATGATTGGGGACAAAACAAAAGCAGTTTTTCAGAGCCACGTTATTTATACCCAGAGATACATAACGTAAAATAAGAAAAATAAGGGGAACAAAGTACATTTTTGGCGCAAGTTTTTTTTTTTTTTTTGGCTTCTTACGCTGAGAGTCTCAGAATGTATCATAATCTATATCTTAAAATGTTTTTTTTTTATGTTTTCTTTACAATGAAACCAAACACTTCTTTCTTTAAAACCCCTTCAGAGCTTAAAGGGTTGAAATACACACTGTTTACAAAATATAGACACTAAATGTAAACATTATGCATGTTTAAGTGATTCTGTCACACTAAAATCACGTTAGCACATATAATGTGTACGTCTTGTGGCTACACGCTTGTGTGTATTTTAATATTTATGGACCGGCCTCGGTCACTTTCACTCAATATTATGCTAGAAATGCTGCAAATTGAGCTTAACTTGTATTGAACATGAAATACTCGTTTCCTTTAATTGAATTTATTTATTATTCTAGCTTAATATTTTATGCAGTATTATGGAGGTCTTGGTTTGCACGAGTCTTATTTAATAAAAACTTCATTAGATTCTGAATATTTTAAACAACACACATTTCTGTTTTACAGGGGTCCGCTTGATTTCAGGGTCCATGAATGAAGTGAATTAAATCAGACACAGCTCAAATCTTCTTAGAGAAGTGCATCTAAATTTGAATTATGAATTGTGCATTTTTACCCCAGCCGTCTGTTCTTCATCTCGCTGTAATGAGGGTCCTGGACGCAGTCTGGAATTGGCAGCGCTTCTAAATGGAGTCCCATTATAAGATTTTAAAAACCTCCGATTGGGAGCAAGAGAGTGTCGAGAGCCGCCTGTAACCACTTTCATTCTTTTTAGTGCTGCACAATCATTTTCAAGAGGAAACACAGAATATACTGAACACTGGGAGTTTAGTTCGAAACTGAGCAATGTGAAAGCTGTCATGCGGACAGGGAGCGCACCAAGGTACCGAACCCGAGACTACCTGTTGGAGGTGGTCTGAGTTTGGTTGCAGTGGAAGTGTAGCACGATTCGGTGAATCTGAAAGCAACTCGGACTCGGATGCGCACTCGTTCAGGAAGTAAAGTAACTTGGGCATGCGTCTTAGCCGATGAGGACATCAGGGCCAGTGGTGGCTCAGCGGTTACGGCACTGGGTCACTGACCGAAAGGTCGGGGGTTCAAGCCCCAACACCCAAACACCCAAAGTCCAGTTTGCTTGACTAGTGTGTTCGCTCCGTACCATGCCCGGGCAAGCTATGCTGAACTGTGCCCAGGCATGCTTGAAGAGGTGGGCTCAGGCATGGTTCAGTTGGACTCAGGAGCGGTACGTATCAAGTGTGAACGCTAACCGTGGCCGAGCATGGAACTCGAAACATGACGTCAATGATGCGACTGTCCCATTCACACTCGCACACCAGTGATGGCAGAGCTGCCATGCAAGGCGCTAGCCTGCCATTGGGAGCAACTTGGGGTTAAAAAATTCTGTTATTAAAAATAAATTAATTTAAGCCATTTTAGAGCAAATTCATAATTATCGCAACACATCGCTTAGCGTCAAAAGGCTAAAAAATATAAAGAAAACAACTCAAAAATAAACGCTTACACCCAGGGACGGATTATGACTTGCAAAGGCCCTTGGGCCAGTTATCTCCAAGGGCCCCCCTCCTCCCAAAAGTTGTGTGTGTGTGTGGGGGGGTTTTCAAGTAGGGGTGATCACCAAACTAGATCGCACAGCCTTAAAGCCCAGGGCACCCCCCGGGTTGTCAATGGCCACGGGGCACTGGCCCCATTGGCCCAGGTGGTAAAATGTCCCTGCTTACACCCCTGACCAGAACACAAACACTTACACAAATCTCTCTGACAGGCCACAATAAGATGAACATCTGACTCCATCAGAAAACATTTACAGACATGCTCTGAGTGCACTCATTACAGTGTGGAATAGTATGTGTGTGTGTGTGTGTGTGTGTGTGTGAGTGTACGTGAGTGTACGTGTGTGTGTGTGAGTGTACGTGTGTGTGAGTGCGGGTTTGTTTATGTGTGTGTGTGTGTGTGTGTGTGTGTGTGTGTACGTGTGTGTGAGTGCGGGTTTGTTTATGTGTGTGTGTGTGTGTGTGTGTGTGTGTGTGTGTGGTGTGTGTGTACGTGTGTGTGAGTGCGGGTTTGTTTATGTGTGTGTGTGTGTGTGTGTGTACGTGTGTGTGAGTGCGGGTTTGTTTATGTGTGTGTGTGTGTGTGTGTGTACACGTGTATGTATGAGTGTGTGTGTGTGGTGTGTGTGTGAGTGTGAGGTGTGTGTATGTGTGTGTGTGTGTGTGTGTGTGTGTGTACACGTGTATGTGTGTGTGTGGTGTGTGTGGTGTGTGTGTGTGAGTGTGGTGTGTGTGTGTGTACACGTGTATGTATGAGTGTGTGTGTGTGATGTGTGTGTGAGTGTGGTGTGTGTGTGTCTGAGTGTACACGTGTATGTATGAGTGTGTGTGTGTGTACACGTGTATGAGTGTGTGTGAGTGTGAGATGTGTGTGGTGCGTGTGAGTGAGAGTGTGGTGTGTGTGTGTGTGTGTGTGTGTGTGTGTGAGTGTACACGTGTATGTATGAGTGTGTGTGTGTGTGAGTGTGGTGTGTGTGTGAGTGTGGTGTGTGTGTCTGAGTGTACACGTGTATGTGTGAGTGTGTGTGTGTGTGTGTGTGTGTGTGTGTGTGTCTGAGTGTACACGTGTATGTATGAGTGTGTGTGTGTGTGTGTCTGAGTGTACACGTGTGTGTGTGTGTGTGTGTGTGTGTGTGTGTGTGTGTCTGAGTGTACACGTGTATGTGTGTGTGTGTGTGTGTGTGTGTGATGCAGTGTGTCGAAAACAACACATTTTCAACTCCAAACTAATCAAGAGCCTGACATTCATCATAGTCACTGTGTAACCTTACTGGACTGTTGTTCTCCAACACATTTTTTCTTACTTTTATGTTTTTGGAGGTGCCAGACAGAGATATTTTTGAACACCAGCTGTTAGCTGTTGACATTCAGATAATGTTGGATAAATGTAAACATGGCAAACCATGCCAGCAGCATCATCAGACACATCCACGTTTAGGTTTGCCAGAGGATCTCTCCAGTCTTATAAACACACACTGACAGCTCAATAATGTTTTTGACTGGTGGGCAAATACAGCAGCTGTTTTCTGACAGTGTAAGATGTTCTACAGCGATCTGACGTAAGCAACTGTCTTCATGGCATGTTACAGCTGGCATGACGGCACGAAACGCGCAGGGCAAACTGTTAGTGAATCACTGCTGATCATTTGCGGATGACCTTAAAGGTACAGTTCACCCCAAAATGGAAACGGAGGCATTTCTTTTGGTGTTCCAGAGAAGAAAGTACTTCTTCCAAAGGCATATGGGTTTGGAACAACATGAGGATGAGTAAATGATGACAGAATGTCCATATTTGGGTGAACTACTCCTTTAGAATACTCTAAATGCTACAGCGGTATGTTTCATTTTCTGAATGAAATTTGACTATATATATTAGGGCTGGTATTGATATAGAATTCCCGATTCGATTGCAATTCCCAATCTCTTGATTCAATTTGATATCGATTCATACGGGTACATTTCTGTTACAATGCCCATTTTGCTTACATATAAACAGGGATGGATTATGACTTGCAAAGGCCCTGGGGCCAATTATCTCCAAGGGCCCCCCTCCACCCAAAAGTTGGGGGGGGGGGGGGGGAGGTTGTTGTTCATGCACAAAATGTTCAAATTCAGTCTTTTCCATCTAATAATGTGCATCTATTCTCCATCTATTAATATTGATTTGTACTTTTTACAAGTATTTTCATTGATATGCAGGACACGCGTTTAATCGGTACCGTCTCTTTAAGACTAGCGGCATCAGTCTGTAAGCATATATAACTAGAGAAGATCACATCTACTGTATGTTTCTTCTTCTTCTTGTTTTTAATCAACAGCTGACTGTAAAAAACAGGCATGTTAAAAGAGACATTATTCAATGACATAAGGATCTGTGGATCTCGTCTTTGGACACACAGGACGAGCTGAACCAAACTTTTATTCTCAACACGCAGTGAAAGTACCTCTGTGCTAATTACGTCTTATCCACTATATTACTCAATCACTGTTGAGTGAAATCTGAACGCTTACTAGCTAGCCAGTGGCTAATCATAAACATTTTTAGTCGCATGGCGTGAGATTTGGTTGCATATGCGAGTGATTTACTTGCATTATATATGATTGCCAAAGAGCAAAAGTTCAATCTTGGGATTATAGAATCAATATCGATTGTGAAACATCGGAAAATCAATATTTTCGCCCAGACATACTATATATATTCATTAAGTTAGTATACATATTAGATACTGGAATCTAATATGAAAATTGGCACTAAATTTGATTTAATAATGAATCGCATTCGTTAATATGGACAGCTCTAATAAACAGTATATACACACTGATGAGCCAAAACATTATGACCACTCACAGTCACAGGTGAAGCGAATAACACTGATCACCTCCTTACAAGGACACATGTCAAGATCTGGGAAGATTAGATGGCAAGCGAACAGTCAGTTCTTGTGTTGGATATGTTGGATGCAGGAGAAATGGGCAGGAGTAAAGACCCGAGCGACTTTGACATGGGCTAAGTTGTTATGGCCAGACGACTGGGTCGGACCATCTCTGAAATGGGAAGGCTTGCGGGGTGCGCCGGTCAGCAGTGGTGCACCTACCGACAGTGGTCCGAGGAGGGACAAGCCACAAACCAGCGACAGGGTGTTGGGGCACCCAAGGCTTATCGATAAGCGAGGGCAAAGAAGGCTATCCTGTCTGGTCCGAACCGACAGTAGGTCTGCTGTGGCACAAGTCGCTGGAAATTTTACTGATGGTTACGGGACACCGGGTGACCACAGACCGGTTAGAGTGACCATAGTGTCCCCTGTCCACCGTCAGAAGCGCCTACAATGTAGTCCTGTTTTCTTTTACATGGGAAGACGACAAGCCGGTGGAGGGAGTGTGATGCTCTGGGCAATGATCTGTTGGGAAACCCCGAGTTCGGCCATTAATGTGGACGTCAATTTGACATGCGCCACCTACCTAAACATCATTGCAGACCAGGTTCACCGCGCCCTGCCACACGGCATACATTGTTCGGGAATGGTTTGAGAAACATGATGAAGAGTTCAAGGTGTTGCCCTGCCTCCAAATTCCCCAGATCTCCATCTGACTGAGCATCAGCGGGATGTGCAAGTCCGATCCACGGCAGCTCCACCTCGCAAGTAACAGGACTTGAATCTGATTTGATCTGCTGCCAACGTCTTGGTGCCAGATGCCACAGGACACCTTCAGGGGTCTTGGAGGGTCCATGCTTCTGTGCAAACACAAAATCGGCTCATGGGTTTCACAGGGGTACATCACACACACAAACACTGCCATTGGGGAAATAAATGGTGGGGAAAATCCTACGTTAGGAAGTTTGGAAGCTTAGCAAAGTCCAGAGCCAGGACTTGGCTAGTCCGAGATTTCCCAGAGGGAAATGAATGTAAATAAACGGAATAAAGTGCTTTATAGGCGTGACTTTGTCTACCAGTGTGGGATTGACTAAAAAAAAAAAATGGAAGACTAAATGGCATATTAATGAACAATGTGATAAGTACATTTACATTTATGTATTTGGCAGACGCTTCTATCCAAAGTGACTTACAGTGCACTTATTACAGGGACAATCCCCCCGGAGCAACCTGGAGTTAAGTGTCTTACTCAAGGACACAATGGTGGTGGCTGTGGGGACTGAACCAGCAACCTTCTGATTACAAGTTATGTGCTTTAGCCCACTACGCCACCACCACTCCACCCGTAGCGACAGCGCCACTGAACATAGAAACCGCTCCTCTGAAATCCATCCGTAAGCATCGGCTGACATGGTTTCCCCTTTGTGTTTGGGGGTTTTCGCAGCCAGGTGGTCCGTGGATGACAGATAAAAGGTTTACGCAGTCCATGCTGCTGGCGGAGTTCATTCTCATAAAAAGATCCCATTCCAATCGGAGGGGATTTGGCTTGATCCAGGGCCCGATGGGAGGACTGCCCCACTTTCAGGCAAAAGCCACTTGGGAAAATGGTTGTGTGGGATTTCATTGATGGTGCTGCTGCTGCGGTCAACGGTAAACACAAACCAGCCCGGTGCTCTGCAACACCGACAGCGTTAACATGGGAACGGGCCTGGTTCTACAGTTTCTGATGCATGTGTTAGTGACTTCTGAAAATGGTTGCTCCTCTCGACCCAGAAACTACATAAAAAGGTGGGTGTATGAAAGGAGAGTGGATATCCATTCTTCAGAGACATGCTTGAGAAATATAAATGGAAAAATGGAATGATATGCTCAAATATGGCACGTTTAACACTCGTATTGGGAAATGCATGCTAGCAACTGTTTAACAGCCTTAAACATGACATGCATTTGCATTCGCAACCCACTTTACTGTAATCTGATGCATTCCCAAGTGAAACCGTATAGAGGTGGAGCAAGTGATTACTTTCTGAAAGGAACGTGCATTAAAAAAAGCGAATACATATTTATTTGGCTTTAATGTTGGCTTTATGAAGAACAATGAGTAATCCATAGTCAAGTCAGACATAATCATGCTACCAGCCCCTCACACTGCAGACTTTGCCTCAATAGTGCATGAAGTAATGCAGCAATGGAGTAGAAACATTAGACGCAGAAATGAACATGCAAACTCTGCACATATTTTTCATGTATGTAAATGTCAAGGCTGAGGTATAACTCGACGTGACGTTCTGACATGAATATGTCAGTGTATGATGAATTGTGTGGCGTTCTGCCGTGACTCAACATTCCCAAGCCACTGTGAAACCAAGCATAACAAACCAGAGACAGAATCGGGAGAGGGAGAAGGACTGCTCGCTGAAAAATAAATGAGAGAAATCACAACACGATGACTGCAGGAAAGGAAAGTCCCACCTGTCATTTAAAGTCCACTGGCAAAGGCATCGACAGGTCTTTACGACAGTCGTAACACTTTGTCGTTAGCTTGACGAATCAGAAAATGACCAACGTTATCTCATGAGTATTACTAGGTCATTCCAGTACACTTCAGTGCTTACTATGTAGGGGTGTAAAAAAAAAAACACAGAAATCCAAGCTGCCCAGCCGTCTACATGACATCTCCTCAAATACCGCTACCCTGCCCATCTCCGTGTACCACTCCTGAAATCAGGGCGCTCCAGCTGACTTCCATCCCCTAAGGATGTCCTGTCTGCCGATCATAACACTAGCTAGGACACAATTTCTGATGTACTTATACCCTATATTAATAATAGGCGTCCCATCGCCTATGTGGCATGGGGGGGACATGGTCATGTGTCGGTCTGAGCCAGGTGACGAGCCTTACCACTCTCCCTCTCCCGCAGACAGACACATGACCACCAGGGCATAATCTGGCATACCGGGTATTCTCTCGGTGGGATAATCAGGAGAGGACTGGTCATCGGGAGAACCGAGGGGTCTGGTGGGTCGGCTGCGGAACGGGCCGAATGTGCCGCGATAAGCTAAGATGAGCCGCCGCGTTACGCAGAACGGACCGCAAAACGGATGCAGACACCCCCAAACACCCGAACACTTTTGAGCCAGTTGCTATGTAAAATCCGGGACGGTTTCTCTTCCCAGTCCAGCCCTGATGACCACATCCCCCATGCCACAGCCTAAAGTACAGAGTCTGGGGCAAAATTAAATTTGAGTGCCCCATATGTCACACATACATTTCTGAACCCTCAACCAAAATTCTTAGTTGGTGGAAATTGTTAAATTCTTAACACACCACCAACAAACATGGGTCGTGTCCCCATCTTCTGATTAGCATCGCCAGGAGGTGGGCATGTCTTTAAGACCAAGCCTATACAATCTACAGGGGGTCCAATAGCATCGATGTAGAATCTTAAATTGCATAAGGCGCACCCTTGCATCCCTATCCCCAATCCTAGCCCACACCCCCTCCTCCAATCCCAAGTTAATATCTTTCTCCCATAATCTCGAGAGAAGTCGAAGCTCCGTCCCACAGACTCTGAATTAGCAGGGAGTAATACACTGATGCCTTATGACCCTTCCCCAAAAGCAGTAATCACCACGCCCACTTTACGGGGGTGTATGCTGCTCCCAAAAAATAGTACAGAGCAGGTGGCACAGCTGTAAATACCAAAACGGAGATCTGGGGATCTTAAAATGTTGAGCCATATTTTCAAAGGTTCAACACTCGACTCATATATCATATAGGACACCATGTAGTAACCCCCCTCCCAATCCACTCTGTCCAGCGGAAAGGGGACTTATTTAGGATAATACATATGTGGCACTGTGGAGGGCAGGGCCGGGTCGTGACTCAACGTGCCCGGTCCCGTATTAGGCTAATCAAGCCTCCGAGAGGGTTAAAGGTCGATCGCGGAGGACGTGCGTGAGAGAGAGACATGTCCGTCGGGACCGGCCTTTAACCCTCTCGGAGGCTTGATTAGCCTAATACAGGACCGGGCACGTTGAGTCACGACCCGGCCCTGCCCTCCACCGCGCCACAACATAATTTAGGGTTCATGCTTGAAGCGACATTTAAATAAATGTCTGAATTAAACACTCTGGACATTTTTGTCCATACTGAGCGCAAATACAAGATAAAGGGGTGTGACTTAACCTCTCCAGTAAGTTTGATAGAAAGGTTGTGCAATGGCGAAATAGGGGCAAGTACTTCCTGTTCAGTACAAAACCAGGGAGGAGCTCTCTCAAGGGGAAACCTTCCAAAGAGCCAAATGTCTGAGACTGAATACACAATAATAAAGCAAAATCTTGGGTAGGCCTGTCCCAACTTTGTCAATCGGCCTATGCAGCTTACAGAAATGTAATCTGGGACGTTTAGCATTCCAAATGAAGGACTTCGCTATGCTATCAAAATGCTTGAAATAAGAGAGGGGGACATCTATGCGCCATATGCAAGTCTTTAAAAAAAGCCTGAAGCGTGTTTCTCAGAACATGACCTTTGCCTTTGCAATCGGGACGGTTTCTTTAACCTTTGACCACGTGAATCGTGGGCTCAACGATTAAGAGTCTGAGCCTCGGCTTCAACGGGAACGACCACGATTTGTGCCATGAAACGGGTCTGAACACGGAGATCTACCATTTTATCACTCTTCTTTAACGTCTTTTCTCACTTGTTAAAAAACTGATAAGATAGAAGACTGATAAAGGAGAAAGAGTGAGAGTCCATTAAACTCGCCTAAAAAAAAAAAATCAATTTCACAGGCAGATTCAAAGGCGGCATGACCAGCGGCGGTCGTTCCTTCGCTCTGAGGCGGGCAGAGTTGATCTGCTCACATACTGAGGTGGAGATTAACTTTGCTTTATGTGATCACCCTGATTTATTTAAGGATCAGAGAGGACCACGGTGATGACAGAATACGGTTCTCCATCACACTCGCACAAAGAGATATTTGCGGCAGGCCTTTCTGGTGATAGATTTATTTAATTTGAGGCAGTGAAAATGAAAACGATAAGACTCATGCAAGCAGACATGCAAGTAAATCACGTATAGTGCAATCATAATTCAAGCTGTTCGGTTCTGATTACCTTTTATTCGGGACTTGAAGGAAGGTGCGATTGTTGATTAATGTTCTGCAATAATTTTCCCTCTATTTCAAACAAAGTGCATCATTTTCTGCACAGTTTTTGCTAATATGTCTCGCATGCATCATTTATGAGCTCATATTAGATGGAAAAATGTAACACTAAAGGAACTTCAAAATAAAAATAAATGACTAACTGATTGCGTTACACAAAAGTGCACATCAGTAACTTACACTTCAGACACAATGTGTCCAGCTAACGGTGCTAGACACTTTTTTTTATCCATCTTGGTTCAGATACTGTTTTCATAAAATCCCTCTGTGGCAGGGTGGAGGGGGGGTCGTGATTACGCACACACGGCCCCTAATTGGGCTAATTAGCCCTCAAGAGAGATAACGGCCAACTGGAGATGGCAGTGCGAGAGAGAGAGAGAGTGTTATGGGCAGCTGTCTGACATCTGTGTGTGTGTGTGTGTGTGTGTATATAGTGTGTGAGTATATTGTGTGTGTGTGTGTGTGTGTGTGTATAGTGTGTGTGTGTGTTTGTGTGTATAGTGTGTATAGTGTGTGTGTATATAGTGTGTGAGTATATTGTGTGTGTGTGTGTGTATAGTGTGTAAGTGTGTTTGTGTGTGTATAATGTGTATAGTGTGTGTGTATAGTGTGTGTGTGTGTATAGTGTGTGAGTATATTGTGTGTGTGTGTGTGCGCGTGTATATGTTTGTGTATGTTGCTTGTTTGTGTGTGTGTGTGTGTGTATATGTGTTTGTTGCTTGTTTGTGCGTGTGTGTGTGTGTGTGTGTAGTGTATGTTTGCGTATGTTGCTTGTGTTTGTGTGTAAGTGTTTGTTGCTTGTTTGTGTGCGTGTGTGTATAGTGTGTGTTTGTTGCTTGTTTGTGTGTGTGTGTGTGTGTGTGTGCATAGTGTGTGTATATGTTTGTGTATGTCGCTTGTTTGTGTGTGTGTGTGTGTATGTTTGCATATGTTGCTTGTGTTTGTGTGTAAGTGTGTGTGTGTTTGTTGCTTGTTTGTGTGCGTGTGTGTGTGTGTGTGTGTGTGTGTGTGTATGTGTTTGTTGCTTGTGTTTGTGTGTAAGTGTGTGTGTGTGTTTGTTGCTTGTTTGTGTGCGTGTGTGTGTATAGTGTGTGCGTGAGTGTGCGTTTGTGTATGTTGCTTGTTTGTGCGTGTGTGTGCGTATAGTGTGTGTGTGTGTATTTAATGTCTGTAATTTGTTTTTGGGCTCGTCTCATTTTTTCTTATCTTACCTTTTTTCTTTTGATCATTTTTGTGATTGTATTGTTGCTTTATGTGCAATGGGATATTCATACAATAAGTTGCAAACTAATTATAAAAGAAACAGCAAATAGTTGCTTACAATAGTTTAGATGATATTTAGAGTATTCATGACAACCACAGATTTATATTCCAGTACTGATTACTGTAAAATATACATGAATGTTCCAGTCCAATCCAGCATCTTTCTATCTTAACACATCCTTCACACATATTTCATATAACTCTCTCACGGTAACGACATGTGGCACTTTCTTCCCAGTGTTCCTCGTTTATTCCCATCCGGTTGCTGGAATATTTTCTAAAGGTGTACATTTGAACTGGTTTCACTTCTTTATGATGCTCAGCTGCTGAAGATCTACAGAAACTCAAGTGTGACAACATAAATTATCTTGAAAGCAGCGACGTCCCCAAAACAACCCATCATGACACATCTTTGGCACTCGTCCTCAGCTACTGTTACACACACACACACACACAAACAGCTTAGTGTCAATGAATGAGGTCACACGTCTACGGACATCTATACAGCTAATAATCTGTTTCTCTGCTAACATTTGATGTAAGAATACTTGAAGCCGTCTGGGAGGTGCGTACATACATTTTGAATGCCTTGGGCGAGAAACGAGGTCTCGTCTTAAAATACAGATCACCGCATATTTGTAGCTTTAATAATGTGACATTATGACATCATAGTGACATCAAGAGGAAAAGCAAACTTTAAAAATACGCTAAAATTCCCCTCCGTATGTCTAAAATATTGCCACGAGAAAATCAGAGCTAAAATATGACTTGTGTCTGCTTCTGTTTCTAGAACGTATTGTTGCACATGGCTTGCTAACAAGAACGCCATATTGTAAGAAGAGTTTGGATCCTTTAATATGGAAACAAAGCATAAAAACTTTAACAGGATAATTAACAGCGCCGTCATCGGACAGTTTTGGCTGTAATATTTTATTTGAAACACTCAAGTCTTATAAGTAGCAAACAGGGGTAATAATTGATGGTATCTGTGTGTGTGTACGTGTGTGTGTATGTGTATGTTGCTTGTTTGTGTGTATGTTGCGTGTATGTTGATTGCTTGTGTGTGCGCGTGTATGTTGATTGCTTGTGTGTGTGTGCGTGTATGTTGCTTGCTTGTGTGTGTATAGTGTGTGTGTGTGTCTGTATGTTGCTTGCTTGTGTGTGTGTATGTTGCTTGTTTGTGTGTGTGTGTGTGTGTGTGTGTGTGTGTGTGTGTGCGCGCATGTATGTTGCTTGCTTGTGTGTATGTGTGTGTATAGTGTGTGTGTGTGCATATTAGGATAATGATTATTATCCTAATTATTATTTATTAAAATGTAAAACATCTACATTTTATTCATTTTTTTATATCTATTTATTTTTATTAAATTAATAATAATAATAATAATAATAATAATAAATAGATGTAATAATGGTCTGCACTTATAATTATATTAAAATTATAATTTAATAAATGTATTAATAATTTAATAAAATAATAATTTAATTAATAAATTCCTTTCTTTTTTATTTATCATCATTACCAATTTATATGAATGTATAAGTAACTAATTTCATTCATGTTTTTTAATTTTTTGGTCATTTTTAATCACCTTTTTGTCTTCGCCAATTCATTTTAAATGGCCCTGCACTTTGAAAAATGATTATTTTAAAAGTGCAAATGTTCCATGTACTCTCAGTTAATATGATGCATAAGTTGCATGCATAATAAATATGCAAAATTAGAAAAATGCCGTTAAACGAGTTTTAGATGGCGTATGCCACACCGCATGACATCAACTGCATATCAGCTCTGTATTTATACATTATACATGAAAAGGTTCTGCTTCCAAAGTAGTAAAGTACATTATAATTAATTAATTAAGTACTAGAGCTTTCAAGACAAAAGCATTATCAAGAGCTCTTATCAAACTCTTTATATGCCTGTGATGGAGTCAGTGAATGCTGAAACGCTTTAATGGACAGTTTTCTATTTCTGGGTATTATTAGCTTAGAGCTATTGAACGGCACCGCACACTCGTCAACGAGATTAATCTCGATTTTACATCAGCCGGAGTGCAGAGCACCAAAGTGCAGGAAAACTTCTCTGTGAATATTGTACCGGAGGAAAACAGCCTGAAGTGTGTAAATAGAAATGGTGGGAAGCAGATGAGTGGCATGTGGCGACCCATCAGAAGTAAATCACTCCCGTTAAAACCAGCGAAGATCCATAAACCAGCCCGTCTGGCACCGACAATCATGCCAAATCACTGAGATCAACTTTGTTCCCCATTCTGATGGTTGATGTGAACGTTAACGGAAGCTCCTGACCCGTATCTGCATGATTTTATGCACTGCACTGCTGTCACACGATTGGCTGATTAGATGATGGCATGGATGATTGTTGGTGTCACACGGGCTGGTTTGAGTATTTCTGGGATGTTCACACACACACACACACACACACACACACACACAACAGTCTCTAGAGTTTACGCCGAATGGCGGCAAAAACATAAAACATCCTGTGAGCGGCAGTTCTGTGGACGGACACACCTTGAGAGAGGTCAACAGTTAGACTGGTTCGAGATGCCCGAAAGTCTACGGTAACTCAGATCAGCGCTCTGTATAATTGTGGTCTGACTGCTGTTGTGAGACGACTCTGGGCTCTCCGTCTGTGCCTGTTAAGAAAATGCCATCGCATGCCATGGATCAATTATAATCAGCCGATTAATTGGTTATCAGCTTTTCCACCTCTTAAATGATCGGCATCAGCAAAATCCACAATCGGTCGACATCTACCAGACACATTCTATAAATCAGGGTTATTATGGCATTTTTATTTAGTTTTTATTTTAATGCATTTTCATTTTAGCTCATTTTCACGTTAACCATCAATCCACCTTATTCTGGAGTTTGGCTCTGGTGCTTTCACTGGTCAATCGAACACGGTCAGCGCTGAGTAAAGTGGGCCACCCTCTGATGAGGCGGTGTGAAACACGTCTTTAACCGGCTGTTTCGCCCCCCGGACATGTGGCGATCTCTCCCGGGTAATGGTTCAGAGATATCTAAAGCAGATGTCTTTAATTGGGAATTGGGCCAAAGTCTTCGGAGGCTGGACTGCAGATACTGAAAGTCCAGGAATGCTGACTGTCTCTCATCCTCAGCGTTTGATCCATTTCCCTGCCCTTGGTCCGTTCCCAGTTTGGGCACGACTTACAACTTCATTTACAAGCGTTTTGGCCGCCTATCGAAAGTCGAAGCCTGCATTTGACCCTAATTTGTCCATCTTGATCGCTCATTTGCTAAATGTACCCAATTAGAAATTAATTAACATTCAGCTGACATCGAACCAGCCTCAAAACTGGTGTATAATATATATATATATATATTGTGATATATCCTGCATCGCCAAACACGTACATGAAATTTAGAGGCGAGGAGTTTGATGTCTGCACCACTAAACGACTGCTTCAGGGCACGGCTGGACTGGTAATCTGGCATACCGGGCATTTTCCCGGTGGGCCGATGCACTTTGGGGCCGATCAGGTGCGGACTGGCCATCAGGAGAACCGAACAGGCCGGTGGGTCAGCCACGAAACGTGCTGAATGGGCAGCGATAACCTAAAATGAGCCGCCGCGTTATGCAGAACGGACCACAAAACGGCGCCGCGATATGTCCAGCCCCGTTTCAAGGTCAGGACTGGGAAGAGAAAAATCACCCAGGGATTTTACATAGCAACTGGCCCAAAAGTTGAGCCGGGGGAGGGCGGGGTGTGTTCGCTGTCCTTTTCTGCAAATCGTGGTGCCGTTTTGGGGTCCATTCTGCATAACGCGGCGGCTCAGTTCTCCCGATGGCCAGACTGGACCCAAAGTGCGGCGGCCCACCGGGAAAATGCCCGGTATGCAAAATTACCAGTCCAGCCCTGCTTCAGGTCAACGTACAGACAGTCCCGCCCCAAACTGGTCAGGATGCTCAAACGAACACTTTGCCGCGGTGTTTGCACATTTCAGGAGACTCACCCTACATGCAAACGAAGGCTCTGCATTGCGTGCGTTGTTGAGCAACTGAGTTTCCTAGCTGAGAGTGATACACACCTCACACTTACTCATCCGTCTGCAGGTCATCCAGTCTTCCAAAGGTCTGTGTTATAATAATACATCACAAATGTAATCTTAAAGCAACAGACCCAAGGATGCGTTAAAGCGACCTGACTGACGCTAAATTTTGTTGACATAATAAGCTCCTGACATTTAAATTCTTTTAGCCTCTTGTAAGAACCCCACCAGGAGAATCTCGCTTGAGTGAGCTGCTGAAAACCTGCTTTACCTTGTGAGACCGAGGCCACCGCAGGCCACCGCAGGCCACCGCAGGCCTGCTCCAGAGTCAACCAGGCGAGGACGTTTTGCTCCGAGCGCAGCAGAGATGATAGTGGATGATAAAACCTTCTCATCCTGACATTTAAAGTGTCGCTCTACATCTATATATCATTATGTCCTCGGATAGCCCTCGTGCCAGACAAGTTCAAAGTTTTCAAACACATTAAGGTCTTAAAGGGACAGTTCACCTAAAATTCTGTCATTATGTGCTCACCTTCATGTAGTTAGAAACCTGTATAACTATGTAAACAACATTAAATGTAGATTTTTTTTGGGGGGGGGGGCTTTGGGTGATCGCTCCTGTCTTGGGCTTTGTTAAGGTTGGAATATTTTGGGTTGACATGTTTAACGTGGGTTAAAGACGTTGACTTTAAAGGTGAATTGTGTGAATTTCTGAGGCTTTTTAACATGTAGACCACCCTCAAGGGCGTCCCAATGACAACACGTGTTTTTCAAATCTATCTTTCTTTGCTATTATTGCCGTAACATTTACTTCTATGTGTTGATGGTGTTTGTGTAATTGTTTAGGCCAACATGTTAGCTTTTTAAGTCCTCGTGGTGACGTAGTTTTTCGCCTCAATCCGGGTGGCGGAGGACGAGAATACCAGTTGCTTCCACGTCTGAGACCATCAACACGTGCATCTTATCACGTGGCTTATTGAGCACGTTGCCATGGAGACGGTGGATGGCGTGTGGAGGCTCCACGGCATCTGCGCTCAACTCACCACACGTCCCAACAAGAACAAACCACATTATAGTGACCACGAGGGGGTTACCCCATGTGACTCTACCCTCCCTAGCAACCGGGACAATTTGGTTACCCCATGTGACTCTACCCTCCCTAGCAACCGGGCCAATTTGGTTACCCCATGTGACTCTACCCTCCCTAGCAACCGGGCCAATTTGGATACCCCATGTGACTCTACCCTCCCTAGCAACCGGGACAATTTGGTTACCCCATGTGACTCTACCCTCCCTAGCAACCGGGCCAATTTGGATACCCCATGTGACTCTACCCTCCCTAGCAACCGGGCCAATTTGGTTACCCCATGTGACTCCACCCTCCCTAGCAACCGGGCCAATTTGGTTACCCCATGTGACTCTACCCTCCCTAGCAACCGGGCCAATTTGGTTACCCCATGTGACTCTACCCTCCCTAGCAACCGGGCCAATTTGGTTACCCCATGTGACTCCACCCTCCCTAGCAACCGGGCCAATTTGGTTACCCCATGTGACTCTACCCTCCCTAGCAACCGGGCCAATTTGGTTACCCCATGTGACTCCACCCTCCCTAGCAACCGGCCCAATTTGATTGCCAAGGAGACCTGGCTGGAGTCACTCAGCACGCCCTGGGATTCAAACTAGCGAACTAGCAAACTCCAGGGGTGGTAGCCAGCGTCTTTACCAATGAGCAGCCCAGCACAAACAAATCGAGCACAAACAAACGATACGGACAATATGGGGTGGAGAGTGACGTCACTGCTTCCGAAAAGTTGCTATATTTACATTTACATTCATGCATTTGGCAGATGCTTTTATCCAAAGTGACTTACAGTGCACTTATTACAGGGACAATCCCCCCGGAGCAACCTGGAGTTAAGTGTCTTACTCAAGGACACAATGGTGGTGGCTGTGGGGATAAAACCAGCAACCTCCTGATTACCAGTTATGTGCTTTAGCCCACTACACCACCACCAATCCACCACCACCACTCTCTAAGGTGTTTCTTCATGGGGTGGAAAGTGATGTCACACATCCATAATAATAATCTCTAATATCTCAATATCGCTGTCCTTTTCTGCATATCGCGGCACCGTTTTGTGGTCCGTTCTGCACAATGCGGTGGCTCATTTTAGCTTATCCGTTTCGCTGCCAACCCACCGGCCCACTCGGTTCTCCCACGTGTATGCCAGATTACCAGTCCAGCCCTGGTTGCTATAAGTAAGTGACATAATCCCTCTTAAAAAGTCAAAAGCACTTTGCAGATTATTCTGCACCGCTCATTTAGACACATCATCGAATTGTCGTTTAACCTCCTGAGATCAGAGTGTGACTGTTGTGAGCAATTTCAATTTCCCTTTTTGATTTGTAACTAGTAGCACCTAATAAACATCTAGAGAAAATAAATACAAAATCTTAGAGCACATAGTTTTCTAAAAAAATGAACGTCCACATATGTGTACAGCGGGACATAGTTGTGACATTTTTTATTTTAAATAACACCAAGCTATAGAAAGTCATATTTTGTTTATCAAATGGTTTATTATGTATCCGGGAGTGTTGATTATTCTTGTTTTTGATGTTACAGACATTACATCAGAATTAGCATAATTTATTCCGATTCAAAGTATCATCCAATCACAGTCAACTATCTTAAAATAAAATGATCCATTATAAATGGTGAATCTATGCACTGATGATCATCGTCTCGTGTGTGTCAAACATGTTGAGTGTCCAAACATCATCTGCAGCCTGAAACTGAACTTATGAACAGATTTTAGGAGTGAAAACTGCATAGAGAGATATAGGATGCTCCCTTGCTCCCTATTTAGTGCATGACTTAACCTCCAGTGTGCTGTCTGTCTGCACTGATCTCAGAACAGTTATAGGAGAGCTATAGGATGCTCCCTTGCTCCCTATTTAGTGTATGACAGCCTCCAGTGTGCTGTCTGTCTGCACTGATCTCAGAACAGTTATAGGAGAGCTATAGGATGCTCCCTTGCTCCCTATTTAGTGCATGACTTAACCTCCAGTGTGCTGTCTGTCTGCACTGGTCTCAGAACAGTTATAGGAGAGCTATAGGATGCTCCCTTGCTCCCTATTTAGTGCATGACTTAACCTCCAGTGTGCTGTCTGTCTGCACTGATCTCAGAACAGTTATAGGAGAGCTATAGGATGCTCCCTTGCTCCCTATTTAGTGTATGACAGCCTCCAGTGTGCTGTCTGTCTGCACTGATCTCAGAACAGTTATAGGAGAGCTATAGGATGCTCCCTTGCTCCCTATTTAGTGCATGACTTAACCTCCAGTGTGCTGTCTGTCTGCACTGGTCTCAGAACAGTTATAGGAGAGCTATAGGATGCTCCCTTGCTCCCTATTTAGTGTATGACAGCCTCCAGTGTGCTGTCTGTCTGCACTGATCTCAGAACAGTTATAGGAGAGCTATAGGATGCTCCCTTGCTCCCTATTTAGTGCATGACTTAACCTCCAGTGTGCTGTCTGTCTGCACTGGTCTCAGAACAGTTATAGGAGAGATATAGGATGCTCCCTTGCTCCCCATTTAGTGCATGACTTAACCTCCAGTGTGCTGTCTGTCTGCACTGGTCTCAGAACAGTTATAGGAGAGCTATAGGATCCTCCCTTGCTCCCTATTTAGTGTATGACTTAACCTCCAGTGTGCTGTCTGTCTGCACTGGTCTTAGAACAGTTTGAAATGCTCCTTATTTTCATCCTAACTCCATATAAAGCCTCTGAAAGCCATTTTTTTCTCTCTCAAAGTGATAATGCACTGTAAATACAGGATTTTAAAAGGAAAAATGCTAATGTACACATTAGTGTACATTGTGTTTAACAGCGTGCCATTTCGCGATTAATTACTCAAATTTCAAAAATGACACACTGTATGAAACTAGAGAGTCTACTCTTTTGACTCAAACAGTTTTCAAATGTAAAAATGCCTTTAGTTTTTTCACCAGATGTACTTTTGTTGGCGTTTCTCCCAAAGACAAACTCCGCTGTGGTCAGCGCCATGTTGTTCCTGTACGTCACATGACTCGGTGTGTCAATTTTAACGCTTTACTGACACTTTACAGAGTCT
>JAVLUX010000029.1:38475000-38480000 GCA_032164185.1 Moxostoma hubbsi
CTCATGTCTAAAACCTGCATTGATTGAGCTCAAGCCGCGTCGGGTGTTGAAGGACTCACAGCAGCGGCTGCATCAGATATACATTATAAAGACATGAATCAAACAGAAACACCTTGGAAGTTTGTCACAGGCTGATAAATGTTGCACTTGCTGATAGTGGGCAAATATAATCACTGCAGTGATTACTTGAGCTTTACAAGATCCAGACTGCATTTAAAACGCTGTTGAGAAACAATAGAAACAAAAGGTCGCTTCTTCCGTGCCACTGCAGCTGTGCTGAAAAACCGCCCAGATTGTGGAGAGGAAACGGCTTCATCAGCCGGAATACAGCTGGAACTGATACAAACGTCAGTCTTGATAAATGAGATTGGACGGAAGGTTTGTTCATCTGATTAATTGATCATCTATATGTCATAATGAAGCAAATGTGAGCGTAATATACTGTGTGCATGTGCTATATTGCACCGCTCACAGGCCAACAACATGTAAAGTCATGCAAATATGTTAAACGATGTTTTATCAGAAAAATGCATAAAGTTTACACAAAACCCGTTTGACAGTTTTTAGTGTTGTGTGTTAATGCTGGTCAGCTGTCAATCTGCACGTTTTGTGTGCACGTCAGTTTTGCTTTGATGTCAAGCACAGAGAAAAATGCAATCATTTCAATTATCAATAATCTGATGTAAACTGCTTTTTTCAGGATTTGCACTGTTATGGAAAACCGGAAAAAATCTGGGAATTTTAAAATGGTGTTTTCCAGGTTTATTATGTCAAGGAAACTGATAAAACCTCAAATGATGGAAAATGTATGTAGGGTTTTTTATGCTTTTCATATTTCTGATATTAATGAGCTATATATTTTATAAAAAATTTAAAGAAAATAATTTCAAAGAAAAAAAAAATCTGAGAAAAAAATTCTGAGAAAAAAAATTTGCAGACTGAAAAAAAGAGAAAAAAAATGGCCAAGGGGGGGAAAAAAAAAATAAATAAATAAAAAAAATATTTTTTAGAGAAATTTCAGAGAAAAAAATTTTTAAGAGGAAAGAAAAACATTCTAGAGAGAGGAAAAAAAAAAAAAAAAAAAGAGAAAAATATTCATAGAAAAAAATTTAGAAAAAAAAATATTAGGAAAAATTTCAGAGAAAAAATTTCAAAGAAAAATTCAGAGAAAAAGAGAAAAAAAAAAATCAGTGAGAAAAAAATTAAAAGAAAAAACAATTTTAGAAAAAAAAATAAAATAAAAAAAAATTTCAGAGAAAACAAATGAGGGAAAATTGTATGGCAATTGTAGTACCTTCTGAGAAAAAAAACAACAACAAAATTCACTATTTTTTTTAGCACCTTTGTGTTGGAGATTTTCTCCCGCCACTCGGGTAATCCGAGTGTTAGCGGTTCCTGATTTGAGACCAGCAGATTGAGTCTCTACAGTAGTGTAGTCTGGGGCATACGCAGGTATACGCCATATGCCCACCTTTCTTTCTTTGGATCTTTGTATGCCCACCTAAAATAAGTGATGATACGCGTGGCCGCCAGAACAACGAAGGCTTTTGACTTGGAACTTGTATTCTACTAACACGATGCCGCAGCACCGTTGAGTGACTCTCTAAACGCGGGAATGACACGGATGGCACGGGCAAGACAGACTGAGCTGATCCACCAATCAATTTATCCGTGTTAGAGACTCTGATTTGACATCTGTAAAGTTAATGTTTGTGAACCATCCTGAAGTCCACATAAACTCGACCCCAGACCACTCTGGCATCAGACGGACTGGCGCTCTGCACCAAAATGCGTGCCACTGATATGCCACTTTTATCCTTAAGTAACATTTAGTGAAGCCTCGATGCAAATGAGGAATGTCATATTTCCTAAAACAAGTGCTCTTGGGGGATAATTTGGGAATTAATTCAAGAATCTGCTGCTCATTCACTTCTCCTGCGATTGGAAAATGAGCAGATGACGGGTTGAACGAACGAGAGATTGAGGAGCATCTCAAATGAAATTAGTATTTTCTGCCTGAGGAGGTCGAGCTCGTCTCATCTCGGCAGTCTGAACCCGAACTGACCCCGTCCGGCACGTCCAAATCAATCAAATTGAAACCTAAATACTGTGGCGAAGCACAATACTGCAGGAAATCCATCAGTTTTATCCATTAGTTCTGTCTGTCTCCATGTTTTCCATCAGTCTCATTACAGACAGGTTGAACTCCTCCCCCAGTTTTCGGCTTCTGTGCAGATGTGAGTGTTTGATGTTAATGACCCTGCTTCATTACTTCACAAGGGTTTGTCCTTTATCATCTAACGGTGCCACACCGGCTGTCATGACTTTGCATATTTGTGCAAATCTTTCTCAGAAGCGGCCGCTGTCTGCATTAATAAATACTCATACCTCCACAAAACAAACATGGTCAATCACAGTCACAAGTCTTACTTACAGTTATTATTATTATTATTAATGATAAAAGAATGCAAAATATGAGCATTTCAATCTACACTTTTTTTGCATTTAAAATAAATGAAAATAAAAAATATTTTTTATAATTGACTTATTCAGTATTTTTCTCTTGATCTTAAATGATGCCGGATATACAGTGTTGTTTTCAGACATTTTGCAACATTTTTTATTTTTATGAAATCTCTTGAAAATCAAAATGAAAATACATTGTGAACATTCGTAATTTTATTCGTTTGCCCTACTGAAAACAACAACAACAACAACAACAACAAAGCTTTTAACCCGTGTGCATCAGTTTTAAAAAGTTTCTCAGAGGTCCTTAGAGGACAAAAATGTCACGTAATAAAACGACCTTTTTTACATTTTCACTGACTGATTTTTTAACCAACATCAGTCCTAATCAAAACTACCAAATGTTTTTCATTTTCAGGATTTTAACCCTTTAAATTCCAGTTTGTTTACATAATGCCACTGTTGTTTTATACACACACACACACACACACACACACACACGTTGTGTTTCCATGTTTATGGGGACTTTCCATAGACATAATGATTTTTATTCTGTACAAACTTTATATTATATCCTCTAAACCCAACACCACCCCCAAACACGACCCCTAAACCCAATACATCACCTAAACACGACCCCTGAACCCGACACATCCCCCGAACCCAACACGTCCTCACCTGAACCCGACATGTTGCCACCTGAACCCAACACGTCCTCACCTGAACCCGACATGTTGCCACCTGAACCCAACACGTCCTCACCTGAACCCGACATGTTGCCACCTGAACCCAACACGTCCTCACCTGAACCCGACATGTTGCCACCTGAACCCGACATGTTGCCACCTGAACCCGACATGTTGCCACCTGAACCCGACATGTTGCCCCCTGAACCCGACACCCCACCCCTGAACCCGACACAACCAAAATTACCCCGAAAATACACACCTTTGGCAAAATGTATCCCGTTTGCATTAACACAGACAAAATGATCGAAAAAAAAAATATATGAACAAGACAAAAATGTCCCGAAGGTTGCACAAGGGTTACCCCATGCTGCACTGTAAATGACACGGCAGTAAATAATATTACAATTGTCCCTGTAATAAGGGCTCTGTAAGTCGCTTTGGACAAAAGCATAAATGTAATGTGGTTCTCGCTCTCGGTGGGGCGCGTGGTGCCTTGTGCGTGGATGCCGGGGTGGATGGCGTGATGCTGGGATTCGTCCTCCGCCACCTGGCGAGTCAATACACCACTACGTGACTTAGAGCACATTGAGAATTGGGAATTCCAAAATAGGGAGAAAGAAACTCTCTCTACGGAGAAAGAGCTCGGAGGCGTTCAGTTCTGCTCTGTTGAAACTCTACGGTTATAGCGCCCCTTAGTGGATTAGAGCTGCTGATTCACGCTCTGATCGCGGTGGTAGAAAGCCTATTCTGAATAGATACCCACAATATCGGTCCCTCTTTGTGCTCCCCTCGCTCTAGTTTTGCTGCAGGAAATAGATGCATGTCAAAGTGAATTCCACATGAATGGTATCTTGGACGGGCATGACACTTCCTGCGGATTGGTGAACCACATGGACAGATTGATTCTCCTTGTAACCGTCTGCCTGACAGCTCAACAGCCATGCGAGCACTGCATTAATTCTGCACCTCAATTTCTCCTTTTAACCCTCTTGCAGTTCTTTCATTCTCTCTCTCTCTCTCACTCTCTCTCTCTCCCCCCTCTCTCTCTCTCTCACTCTCTCTCTCTCTCCCTCCCCCTCTCTCTCTCCCCCTCTCTCTCTCCCTCTCTCTCTCTCTCTCTCTCTCTCTCTCTCTCTCTCTCTCTCTCTCTCTCTCTCTCCCCCTCTCTCTCTCTCCCCCTCTCTCTCTCTCTCTCTCCCCCCCCTCTCTCTCTCTCTCTCTCACTCTCTCCCTCTCTCCCCCTCTCTCTCCCTCCCCAAGTAAGGTTGGGTAAAATGACAGTATATACCATGTGACAGCAGGAATGTGTAAATCTGTAGGGATTTTGCTGTACCGTTTATACCGCGGTGCATATATTTTGACTATTAATGAGCAGGACTACTTTACGTTATTTACGAGTGATCAAGAAAAAAGGAATAGTGTGAAAATACAGAGCGGGACGTTTCCCAAACAAGTCAAGGCGATGTACAACTTGTTATCAAGGGACCTAACGTGAAAGTTTAGTAGTTATTATTTGTATTTTTACTATATTTTTAGCACTGTGAATTTCTAGAAAGTTCATTCTAAAACATCAACAATTCTGTGTTGTGTTAAATAGAATTTAAATAGAATGTAATAGAACTTTGAACCTCATGGATCATTTCATTGCTAACATCTTATATATTCTAACTGCACAAAATTAAATCATTTTTTCTCACATTTTGCAAAAAATAGCTTTATTGGAGTTTCAATTTCACATATACTCAAATATAAACTTTTATTTTATACGTACGAATGTTTATGTGGCCGTTTATCGGCAAAGGGAGAAAGGTGTCATCTGTTGTTCCTGGCAGGCTACTCTGCCCT
>JAVLUX010000029.1:38485000-38490000 GCA_032164185.1 Moxostoma hubbsi
TTCCACCCAATATTAGGACTTTTAATTTGCATACCAAACTAGAGAAGGTCACTTTATTGGTATTCTTGACCAATAATACACAACATCAACAGATGCAACAGCATCCAAATTAATTCCAGCTCAGTAATGACAAGAACACTGTCCCTAACACAAAATATGGTGATGGTACCGCATGGCACAGAGATGGAAATACTGTATACCACACCACTGCATGCAAACCACATTTATAACATGCAGTTACCATGAATACCACAGTGGCACATGTCCAAAAGGAAAGTGTAGAATCATAGTGCTTTTCGTAGCCACTCTATTAGGAATATATTACAGCTTCAGGGCCCTTTGGTTTATCTGTGAGTGTGTTTTATGTGCCAGTGGCCCCCAGCGGCCGCTGATCCACTCGGTGCTCTCCGCAGACACACCCCAACAACAAAACAGCACCGAGAGCTCCGGGACTCATTCTGGACTGCGGAACCGGAACTGCTTCCGTTTATCTGCTCACTTAAACAATCCTATTGACGGGTATACTGTGCCAAAAGTCTCATTATTGCTCATGCCACCCAGCTGTGTGCCATGTGCAAACACTGCCAGTCTGATTTCATAGAGAGACATGGACCACATGGATACAAAGTTCAAGTTAAATATCTGTTAATAATGACCACAGCATTCCCAAAGGTCCATCAGAGGAGGATAACTCAACATGTAACAAGACAAGAAGTCGATTCAACAATAACAACCCCACATTCCTCAAGATAGTTCTCATCAACTCTCATACACATGTTAATATCGTCCATCTCCCTTTCATGGGTCTCTAATGCGCACAACGTCCCGAGACAAGGCAAATAATAATAATGCAATGTAAAGGAACGGGTGCAGAATCCCTACTGGAATTGGGAAGCAATCCTAAAAGATTCACGGATGACCCTATAGGATCGGTAACCGGAAAATAGCCATTTTAGATGATCAAGTCGGGTCTTCATTGAGTCCCATTTGAGCCCAAGATGATTTTTTAACTATGGACCGATGCGCATTGAGTATTCAGACCCCAGACCAGGAAAAATGATGGATTTATTTCTCCTTGAACCCTTAGATTGCATTATAACACCATCCCATAATAGCACAATATGCCATAAATCAATGCAATACTGTTTTGATTTAGTGCACGATGACAGTTAAATGTATATAGCCAAACTAGTAGGTCACAGCATGTTTTCTTGCACATTATGCGATTAAACTGACCGAAATAAATGCATTACCTCCAAACGATTCCCAAGTTCAGAGCAGCACAAAGATGTCCAAGATCTTCAGAAATGATGATGATGATGGTGGTGGTGATGATGATGATGTCCAGATCTCCTACTCTGGTTCCAAAGTCCCTTAATAATATTCTCACTTGTATAACTGTAATATATGATACTTTCAAAACAATAAATATATTAAATGGACCATAAGTATCTCATCCAAAATGCAGAATGATATGCCGATTTTCCGATTCTTTATCGCAAGCGGTTCACTCGAGTCGATACATCTTTGAAATCCCCCCCTAAAGACCTTCCGTTTAGCATAGATCATCAATAAAGTTGATTATTTGTATTGATCGATCCAAAACGAGCCTTATAAGCCCACAAAACCACATCTAGAATCGGAAATGCTCGAAGGGTCCTATAATGTCTCCTTACGTACTTGGAAATGAGCGTAAGACCCTTGGAGGGAGAAACGGTGATAAAATCCCTTCCGAAGACGCAAGGACAACGCGTCCATCCCGTACAAGAGCCCATCCAGCTTGTGCAGAATCCAGATATACTTCCAATATTTCTCTAAATGTAGCTCGTCGGTTTCTTTGTCATAAATCCGAGTCCGAATGCAGTCGGGATCTCACCCACGTTGATTTCATATGCGCTTTCCCCCCCAAACAGCATCCTGCCGAATTACCAAATTAGATACATTTGGCACCGCATTGTAATCGCTGATGTACAGCTCTTCTCCTCATGAAGGAGCATCCGGACTGTGTGTCCCTCCCTCCTCCGTCAGGAGCCTCGGTAACAGTCCACTCACGGCCGAGCTGAGCCAACCGGATCCACAAACACTCTTCTGTGTCTCTACAGTGTGCCAATTACCATCCGACGTCCCACACGTTTACCTGACAACACTTACACGACGCAATTCATCAGAGATGACTGTACCTCTTAATGTACCATTTTATGTTGTCGAAATTATTTGGATTAAAAACTGACATTATCGATCTAAAACCACCAGTCCTTTGATATTACGGAATATGCAAATGAGCGGAAAAACTTAACTTATTATTATTATAAACATGTATAATGTTTTACAGTAGTGTTCCAAACATATTGTCAACACTGTTTAATATTAAATCAAAAGTGTTTTTTTTTTTTTTTTTTTTTTTTCCCTTCTAATTGTATATTTGGAGTATTTTTTTTTTTTTTTTTTTTTTTTTACTTTATTATAAAAATATATGTGCTGCCGTCTTGACCAGGACTCCCTGGAAGAAGAGATTGTATCATCTCAATGGGACCATCCTGGTTAAATAAAGGAAAATAAATAAATAATTGCAACAAATACTGCAACAAATATTGTAACAGTGTTTCTTTAAAAATCAGTGCTACAGTGAGACACTTACAATGGAAGTCAATGGGGCCCATTTTTGGAGGGTTTAAAGCTTGTAATTTATTTCTATTGAAAGTTGTGTATTATTTGAGCTGTTATCTTGTTTACATCATTGTTTTTACAGTCGTATTAGGGTTTACAGTGTCATGGCAACGAAGTTGTAAAAGACTGTGTATTTACTGTGTAACTCAAGATACTGAGGTTGAGGTATGGGTAGTATTAAGAGTAAGGGTGGGTTAGGATTAGGGGTTAAAGTTAACAGTGTAAGTACAAATGTAATTAAATGAAAGTTATTTAAATGTAATTATGATGCATAATAAGTACATTGTATCAAATGGTTAAAGTGCATAGTAGTAAACGACCGCTAATATAAAGTAATTTTATCACACTAAAACCACGTTAACTCCCATTCTGGTTATATCTTATAGACCATTTCAAGGACTGTTCGATTGGGAACGTCAAGTGTTGTCATTGTTCCAAGGACATTTCCTGTTTGTCAAAAAAGAGACACATTGGAATGCCAAACGGCAACAGCCTGTCAATCATCTCGAGGACACGCATGCGCATTAGCTATACAAGATGGTGTAATTGCGTTTATAGCATAATCTAAAGAAGAGTAGCAATTATACCAGTTGTGATGGAACGACACGCCCTTCCCATGGATCATCATCGCCTCACATGATGGGGCTCATGTGATCCCAATGAAGAGCTCATCACCACTGCCTTTAAACACTGAACGTGCCTCTCCTCGGGAGACTGGTCTCTACCTGCTGGTGTCTTTACAGGTCCAGGGATGAAGGGTCGAGGGTCCGGTGCGAGTTAGATGCAGCGCCAGTCATGCACCCCGGAACCCCGGCGTGAGTTGGAGCACGCGTTGCGGCCGACGGCCCAGGATGACGGCCCAGGATGACGGGCTGCTATTCCCCTCAAGTGCCGAGGCCCAAGGAAGCCGGACCGCACGAGTGAAGCCACACAGTGTTGTCAGACTTTTCTGCTTATATGAAATATGTTCTTTTAATGTAATTTTGACCAACCATTTTGGAGATTTCGGTCTTTCCGCATTCAAGTAGCTAAGAGCTGCACTTTCATGCTGTTGTTTACATGGAAAAATAGCTCCAAGAAATGCCCAAGAACGTTCCAAAAACAAACAAAGAGAGTCGAAATTAATTTTTGTGCCAAACAACTGTATGCTGCAATGCTGTTGATTGAGCACGACCCGAAATATTCCTTCAAAACTCTTAAACCCTCATCCTTAACGAATAGCGATATGAATAACGGCCATTCACTTTGTTACAGAAACCGTGAAGCCGCATTTACATGATTTGCCACTTTTAACTCCACATGAAAAGCGCTTGAAGCAAACCTCTTGTTTTGTTTATAGCGCTGACGTCGTGCACATAATGATACTTCACACATATTTTCTGGAACGCACCTTCTCTCCAGCGGGTCGTGTGAATGTGGCTGATCACAACGATCACGGTTAAGAGGTCTTTCCTCCATCGCCGGATCACTGAATTGCTGTTGTGCCATATTGAGGGAAAGCAAGCGCATATTTCATGAGAAAAAGCAGGAGATTGCACCAATGTTTTGTTCCATTTCACTGAAGACTCAGTGAGTTCTGTTGTCAGAAATGGCGTTTAAAGCAACGTGTCCTGGGACACGAGGGCTGCATCTGTAGTGGTGCCCTCCTAATGTTTGGCTGCTTTAATGAAGGCACATTCAGCTGGACTCTGACACCCACAGCTCTCTGCTTTCTAAACTTCAAGCCTGAGCGAGTCGTGAGGGAATTCCTTAATGAAAAAAAATCTCTCGACTTCAAAGGGCAGCTGCTGAGCCTCTGATGCTCAATATTACATAAAAACAGTATGGAAAAGTTGAGGCCATGAACACGGCGAGCTGAAGTGAAAGACCAAACTTACTGAAACCACTATGATAGCTTTGATCTGATGTTGCTTCTCAAAACACGGCTTATACGGTCCGTCTGTCTGTTAGAAATGATGCGATACGATATCGAATCTGGTCATAATTACATTCGATCAACGTGATTCATAGGATGGTTCATAAATAGAATAATGTTCTTGCATTGATGCTTTTTTTTTGTACCCCAGCATTTGGCTGTTTCTCGAACGCTGTGGTGCTGAAATCAGGTAGCGAGCTGAAAATCACATTGACGTGTTGAGGACAGCCTGTTGTGTGTGCAGAATAAGACTGAACAGGAAGCTGTTTTCTGCAGACAGAGGGGTGTGAGATTGTGCTGAGTTTTGTGGCTAATGCAGTAATGCGCTCTTCTCCCATCACTCAAACGCCACAGTGCCGCAGATTCACAGACGTGTAGACGTATCTGGGCCTCACGATGGCATGAAACGTGAGAGAGA
>JAVLUX010000029.1:38495000-38505000 GCA_032164185.1 Moxostoma hubbsi
GTCATATTATATCATTGCAAAGGGGAGGATCTCAGGTTTCTAATGACCCCTAGATTGACCTTGTAGTCCACTCAGAGGCCGAGATATTCAATGAAATAATGAGGGTGTTGCTTGAACTGAACATTAGACTGAATGTCTATGGACGAGCACATCTGTGAGGGGTAAAATGTGTTAGAGCGCCACCTACAGTTCACATCTGTGTATTGTGATGGAATGTGTCAGAGCGCCACCTACAGTTCACATCTGTGTATTGTGATGGAATGTGTTAGAGCGCCACCTACAGTTCACATCTGTATATTGTGATGGAATGTGTCAGAGCGCCACCTACAGTTCACATCTGTGTATTGTGATGGAATGCGTTAGAGCGCCACCTACAGTTCACATCTGTGTATTGTGATGGAATGCGTTAGAGCGCCACCTACAGTTCACATCTGTGTATTGTGATGGAATGTGTTAGAGCGCCCCCTTCAGTTCACATCTGTGTATTGTGATGGAATGTGTTAGAGCGCCACCTACAGTTAACATCTGTATAATGTGATGGAATGCGTTAGAGCGCCACCTACAGTTCACATCTGTGTATTGTGATGGAATGTGTTAGAGCGCCCCCTTCAGTTCACATCTGTGTATTGTGATGGAATGTGATAGAGCGCCACCTACAGTTCACATCTGTATAATGTGATGGAATGCGTTAGAGCGCCACCTACAGTTCACATCTGTGTATTGTGATGGAACGTGTTAGAGCGCCCCCTACAGTTCACATCTGTGTATTGTGATGGAACGTGTTAGAGCGCCCCCTACAGTTCACATCTGTGTATTGTGATGGAACGTGTTAGAGCGCCACCTACAGTTCACATCTGTGTATTGTGATGGGACGTGTTAGAGCGCCACCTACAGTTCACATCTGTGTATTGAGATGAAAGAGAGATATTGAAAAATTGCATGTGGCAGCCCCGAAAATACACCTGAGTTTAAGGGGTTAACATTGTTTTGTTTTCTTTCTTTCATTCTTTTAAATGTACTTTTCTTTCATCTGGCTGGAAAACAGCAAAACTGCGTCTTTCAAACTCAGTAATGAAGCTCCGCCACCTGGGAGCCAAAAAACAAGAACACAAACAAGCGATTCTCTCTCTCGGGTTCTGGTAAACGTCTCTTCTCCACAGGCTCCATGTGTGTTTGTTTACTGCAGAGATATGGTCAAGCTGGAAAAGAAGAACAAGGTTAATTAAATTCATGAGACACCTCAGATTCAGAGATCATAGAGGAATATCAGATCATCTCTCACCGGCCAGTTAGCAGAAGAAGATTTGGCGAGATGTTTCCAGTATACACTCCAAAGTTCTGATCCCAGACCTGTAGATCTGTCCAACATCAGGCTCTGGACTGGATCAAATCTGTGCTACAGACATGACGGAGAGAGTCATTTGTTCGGGACTCAGACTAGAATGGTCGAGCTGTATGTTTCACTCTGAAGATTCAAAAGAACCGGCTCATGAGAGTCATTTGTTCGGGAATCAGACTAGAGATGATTCATCACACTGATGAATTATGCACAATAAGTCCAGGAACATATCTGAATAAAGTACATAGAGTCCCATTTGATGTCACTTTGCCCTTAAATGTATTAGATAGCAGCACATATCTTGTAATTATCACGTACTGTAAACTGACTCTCTGCTGACAGTACGTAGACTTCTAGTGTTTGGATATGGAAAAATATCCATGCTAGTCACTGGATTGATTTTCCTCTCAATCCCCATGGCAACGTTTCAGAAGAGCGACGCTTGACTGTTTAAACTCAGTCAGTCAGATGTCACAGATGTCACGAGCTGGTAAACAGTTTCAGCTTTGAGTCTGTGAAAGTCGTTATTGAATAAATTCTCCCCAAGAGATTTTGTGTCCTGTGGCAGGAGCCTTTTCCTGCCAATGACAGCGCTCAAGATGCTCACGGCCCTGCGGGTTTGGAGGGATGAGTCTGGGGGATTTTCACATTATGGACAGACCAATGAAAAGGTGGATTATTGCCGTTTCTGCAGCGTTCGGGCTGAATTCCTTTATGTGCAGCATTCTAGAGTGAGAGTCATGACGCACTCTCGTAGCGTAGCATGAAATATTTATTATCCGGTCTTTATGTTTTTGCAAGTAGTTATATGTTAAAGGCTCGGATCAAGAGGAGTCAATTTTACTTGATCTGTGGAGACTGTGAAGAACTATGAAAACATCGTTCAGAAATCAAACCATCCTCTCATGTCCAAAAAGAGCATTTATTGAATCTAAATCAGAACTCAAAATACATTAACACTTGAGTCCACACACACACACACACACACACACACACGCTCGACTGATAGAATCCTGAAGAGCACACGAGTCCACACGTGACCCCAAATTACATTAACTGTGTTTTTAATCTCACAATTGCCTTTTCTGACTCTATCGGAGAGGTTTAGGTTGAAGGTTTAGGGTAGGTCGGTCGGTTTTGTTGATTTAAGATCATCAACCATAAACCCCTCCACAGAAGTGGATCTACTGCAATACATGTAAGGAAACACGCAATATTCACATGATCTCACATGTGATCAGACTCTGCTTGCCATTTCTGTGGCGTGTATGCATCAGACAGTCATGACTATAGAAGGTCTGTGGGTGTTTTGTCTGAGAATATTGAGTTTCAGACAGACAGGTGTCTTTCACATCATTCCTCAAGGCTACAGATATCAAAGAACAACAACATGTATCTCTCTCTCTCTCTGTCTGTCTCTCTCTCTGTCTGTCTGTCTGTCTCTCTCACTATGTCCGTATCTCTGTCTGTCTGTCTGTCTGTCTCTCTCTCTCTGTCTGTCTGTCTCACTCTCTGTCTGTCTGTCTCTCACTCTCTCTCTCTCTCTCTCTCTCTCTCTCTCACTCTCTCTCTGTCTCTCTGTCTCTCTCTCTCACTCTCTGTCTGTCTGTCTCTCTCACTCTCTGTTATCTGAAAATACTTTATTTCTCATCTAGCAAATACAGATAGAACAGATGCACTGAATTATGTCTTGATTGACATTAAACAATCTGGCAGGATATTCCTCAGTGTAAAGGGGTTAATGGAAAGGAGGCGGCGAGAACTGGCTTGACGATATAACTCATATTTTAGTGAAGAACTTAAAGACAAACACACACAGGTGTCGGACAGCTGCCCGTAAACCTCTCTCTCGCGCACTGCCGTCATCGTTCGGTCCTTATCCCTCTTGAGGGCTAATTAGCATAATTAGGGGCCGGGGGTGTGGCATCATGACCCGGCCCCGCCCTCCGCCCTGCCACACTCAGATTCAAAAACACTACAAAGTTCAATTCTACCATACATTGAAGTTCGCATGCCAGAAATATTCAATCTTTCACATGTCAAAAGCTTCTCCAAGACAGCATCCCAAATAGCACATGTACGTTGCGGAGATATCGGCTTCAGATCTTTCCATCTGGAAAGCCTCTCAATCCAATTAGCATCAGCTAAACATCTTAAAAGATCAGCTTTAAATCATAAATGCATCAGGACTGGTGATGGAGACAGGGGACCCAAATGCAGGTTAACCACAATGGAGAAAGTTTATTGACGAACACATGCGGGACGGAAAGAGACCCCCGTAGGGCGAGAACAGGAACGGTCCAATGGCTTGGCAAGATCAGCTGGCAGATGAGGCAGGCTGAAGAGGGGCAGGCAGGGATAACAGTCGTGGCAGGATGGGGTCAGAACAGACACAGGCAGCTTGTTGATTGACAGCTGGTGGGACCAGAGAACCCGGCAGACAGGACCAGACCGGAGTATGGGCTCCGACAATGTCAGGTCAGGCAGAGCTCTAAACCCGGGGGCGAAAGGTGCAGGGCAATATATCCTGGCCAAGGGAAGGCTAAATCAGGCAGAGAACAAGAAGCCCATATGACTGGAGATCAGGCTGGCGGAAACAGGCAGAGGGGGTAGACAACCAGACAAAGAATTTAGGAACCGACAGGAGACAGAGCAGGACAGGTAAGCCAGCTGGCGGTTGATAGCATGAGGACAAACAACAACCTGGCACAGAACAGGACACACAGGGGGCAGAAACATGGAGCAAAGTAATTAAGAGGAATGGGGAAACAGGTGTGGCTCATCATGCTGACAAGCAATCAAAGAGATCACCCCTGCGAGGAAACCCATGATCACAGTCAGCACATGGCATGATCAAACAAAAACACAGACACATGAGGCAAGGGAAGCACAAGGACAGACAATGACAAAACGTCTCAAAGATGTCCGCTGAATGTCTTAAGACGGATACAGTACGTCTTATAGACGTATGGCAGATGAGCAAACGACATTAAAATCCAGTCTGCCAGATATAAACACACACATCAGTTAGACATCTGATTGAGATCAAATGAAGAGCATGTGAAGACTGAAGTCTCCTCCTCCTCAGACTGTTCTCCAGAGAAAGACCTTGTGTCTCATCTGGAGTTTCAGAAATCTCAATGTCTCAGTCTGAACACAGATTTGCTGAAATGCCAAAGTCTGTCATCAAAGTTCTCAATATTGACCAACATTCCTCAATTTGCAAAGCCTGAAGTACAAAAAGGTAATGGCTAATATATCTGCATTTAAATGACACAAACGTTGCATTTATGAGTCTTTGGCACCTACAGATGGGTGTCTGGACAGTCTGCAGCACCACAGGTTATTTTAGTAACATTCTGGCTAATTTCAAGCATAAAGATATTTTAAGAGTCCACACTTGGTTGGTAGTCTCAATTAAAAAAAAATGCCTTATTTGTCCATCTGGAGACAGAAATAGACTTGCATGCTGAGAAAACACAGGATTATTTTGTTTATCACTAAAACTTTTTTCTAGAGGAATATGAGTCACTCTTGTTGGTACTGTACAACAAACTTCAAACTCTCAACAGCCTGATCAATAGATTTCTGACAAAATGTGGCTCGTAAACTCACTGTCCACCATACAACATCGTAGCTTGTAATAAAAATCACAATATTTTTCTAAATAATTGCGATTACATTTTTTGTCCAAATCATTCAGCCCTACTACAGACCACTTCAGACCTCAAAGAAACCACTTCAGACCACACTAAACCACACCAGAACCCCTAGACCTCATTAGACCTCCAAGAAACAACATCAGATCACTTCAGACACCATTAGACCTCAAAGAAACCACTTCAGACCACACTAAACCACACCAGAACCCCTAGACCTCATTAGACCTCCAAGAAACAACATCAGATCACTTCAGACACCATTAGACCTCAAAGAAACCACACTAAACCACACCAGAACCCCTAGACCTCCAAGAAACAACATCAGATCACTTCAGACAGCATTAGACCTCATTGGACCCCCAAGAAACAACATCAGACCACTTCAGACACCATTAGACCTCATTGGACCCCCAAGAATCAACAGCAGACCACTTCAGACACAATTAGACCCCATTAGACCTCAAAGAAACCACTTCAGACCACACTAAACCACACCAGAAACCCTAGACCTCATTAGACCTCCAAGAAACAACACCAGACCACTTCAGACACCATTAGACATCATCAGACCTCCAGGAAACCACTTCAAATCCCAATAGACCTCATTAGATCCCCAATCAACCACATCAGGCCACATTAAATCACACCAGAATCCATAGAGAAACATCAGAAAACATGATACAACTTTAGACCTCCAAAAAAGCACATCAGACCACATCAGATCCCTTTAGACTACATCAGATCTTCAGGAAGCCACTTCAGACCCCATCAATCAACTTTAAACCTCATAAGACCTCATTAGACCTCAAAGAAACCACTTCAGATCCCATTAAACCACACCAGAACCCCATCGAGACCACATCAGAAAACTTAGTACAACTTTAGATCTCAAAGAAACCACATCAGACCCTGTATCGGTGGCATCCCCTGTACTAAATTTAAATTTATTTTAAATGTCAAAATTCGGGTGCCAGACAGGTTTAGGCCTGTCAAAATGAATACCTTGTCCCAGATAGCTCTAAAAACCACCAATTACATGCAATAAAACAATAACAAAATAAGAGTGTATCAAGTTTCAAAGCATAAGTGTATTTAAATAATAAAGAGTAAACAAAGGCAAGGAGTCAAAGACATAAATCCCAACAGAACAAATATAACAATACAATTATAACATAACAATAATTCTTCAAGTGTGTGTGTGTGTGTGTGTGTGTGTGTGTGTGTGTGTGTGAGACAGACTTAAGGCAGTAGGAGTGTTTGTGAATGGTTCACGTTGGTTCATGGAGAGTTTGCAATATACCTGAATGATGACTCTGGGAAATACTGCAGGACGCAGAGTGAGAGTCCAACAACAGGGAATAAAGTTGGGTCAGAAGAATCAAGGAATCACCTGGCACTTCCACTTTAGAATTTTCCGTCACACCTTGACCATGGTGCTCTTCGGCAGTTGCAGATCCTACAAGCTCATTCCACCCCACTTTTACTCAAGAAGTGCAATGAACGGCTATGACATCCAGGCCTCACACTCTGGTGATGAGCACTTGTCAAATTAGTCCCCTTGTTGTTTCTTCCTCTCTCCTCCAATCACGTTCCTTATCCACATCACAGTACAATGCAGCAAACTTTCTTTCTCCTTACACAGCTTGGCACACCAAAACTTCAACTCACCCCAGTCTCAAATCTCTCTTCTTTTTCTGTTTGTCATCAACAACCATCTTCCTGGTTGCCTTTATTGTTGACACCTGGTACTCCAACGAGCAGCCATTTTAGTTGGTGGTGGTGGATTCTTAAAGGGGCAGTGCGTAGTTCCACCAAAACCCCTTTAGACCACATCAGATCTCCAGGAAGCCACTTCAGATGCCATTAAACAACTTGAAACCTCATGAAAAAAACCTCTTCAGACCAAATTAAACCACACCAGAACCCAAAGAGACTACATCAGATACATACATTCAGACCTCATTAAACCTTCCGCAAACCACTTTTGCCCCATTAAACAACTTTAAACCGCATTAGACCTCATTAGATCTCCAAGAAACCTCTTAAGACCAAATTAAACCACACCAGAACCCATAGAGACCCCCTTAGACCTCCAGTAAACCACATCAGATCTCCAGGTAAACAGTTCAGATCCTATTAAACCACTTCAAAACAATTAGACCTTATTAGACCCCCAATAAACCACATCTGGACACATTAAACCACACCAGAACACCTAGAGATGACATTAGACAACTTCAGACCCCATTAGACCTCCAGGAAGCCACATCAGACCCCATTAGACCACATCAAACCTTCTGGAAACCACTTCTGACTTCATTAACCACTTTAAATCTCATTAGACCTCATCAGACCTCCAAGAAACCTCTTCAGACCTAATTAATCCATGCCAGAACCCCTAAAGACGACATCAGACAACTTCAGACCCCATTAGACCTCCAAGAAACCACATCAGACCACTTCAGACCCCATTAGACCTCCGGGAAACCCCTTCAAACCCCATTAGACCTCATCTGACCTCCAAGAAACCTCTTCAGACCAAATTAAACCACACTAGAACCCCTAAAGACGACATCAGACAACTTCAGACCCCATTAGACCTCCAAGAAACCACATCAGACCCCATTAGACCACATCAGACCTTCAGGAAACCACTTCGGACTTCATTAACCACTTTAAATCTCAATAGACCTCATCAGACCTCCAAGAAACCTCTTCAGACCTAATTAAACCACGCCAGAACCCCAAAAGACGACATCAGACAACTTCAGACCCCATTAGACCTCCAAGAAACCACATCAGACCACTTCAGACCCCATTAGACCTCCAAGAAACCACATCAGACCCCATTAGACCACATCAGACCTTCAGGAAACCACTTCGGACTTCATTAACCACTTTAAATCTCAATAGACCTCATCAGACCTCCAAGAAACCTCTTCAGACCAAATTAAACCACATTAGAACCCCTAAAGACGATATCAGACAACTTCAGACCCCATTAGACCTCCAAGAAACCACATCAGACCATTTCAGACCCCATCAAACCTCATCTGATCTTCAGGAAACCACTTCAGACCACATTAAACAACTTCAAATTCCATTAGACCTCAGTAGACCCCTATGAAACCACTTCAGACCCCATTAGAGTGTTAATTTACCCATTACTAACATTGTGTCATTATATTTCAATTGCTAATATTTCTATGAATATCTGTTTTTCAGTAACCATTTCGTTATGATGCTTTTTATCCATTTAAATCTTAAGTGTTCCACTGAAAAAGAAAGTCAAAGGGGTTTCAAATTTTCTATTCCTTTAATTATACATTGTCAACTAAAATCTAAAAAATATTGAGAGAGAATACAAACAATTTTAAGCTTTTATTTTCATATTATGTGTCCTTATGTGCATGTCACTCATCTATTTGTTCACAAAAGGCTCCACTTTTGTAACATGACCCAGGGAGTATCAAGCTTCCTGCCTCTCGTTATTGATTTTTCTCTCTCTCTGGTTCTGTCTCACTCTCTCAGTCTCCATCGTCCTGCTGTAGTACCACGTTTATTTCCCATGGTTCACATCCGTCAATACTCAATAGCTACTGTTCTGCCACAGCACTGATGATAAAGCCTCTCTCTCTCTCTCTCTCTCTCTCTCTCTACATCCTGCCCTGAAGAAACACCTCTTAGGTAAAAAAATAGAAAGCGTTTCGTTAGTGGATGTGAATGACAGGAGGGTTGGAGGGAATCTGTCCACCCGTCCGCTCTTGTGTACCTAATCTGGGATCATTGTAGAGTTGTCCATGATTATTAATGCTAGAAGCGGTTTTAACCTGACCCGTGGTGAACTATTGTCAAATGTAAAGGTCACTTTCACTCAGAAAAATATAAAAATAACAGTTTTATTCAATAGTATTAAACATTGGACTATAATGAATGTGTTATTTTGTAAATCCCCATTTCTACCTCACCTTGTCTGGATCACTTTAATGATTAATTTATGGTGCTTTTATGGTGTTTTTGTCATTTTTTATCAATATAAACTTGTACAGCCGTGGCCACAAGTATTGGCAGTGACATTTTGTGTTTTGCAAAGTTTGCTGCTTCAGTGTTTCTATGTTATACTGGAAAACAATGATAAGCATTTCATAAGTTTTAAAGGCTTTTATTGGCAAAAACATTCAATATATGCGAAGAGTCAATATTTACAGTGTTGACCCTTGTTCTTCATACCTCTGCAATTCACTCTGGCACGCTGGATATCAGCTTCTGGGGCCAAATCCTGACTGATGGAGATCCATTCTTGCCTTATTAGTGCTCGGAGTTGATCACAATTTGTGGGCTTGTGCTTGTTCACTCGCCTTTTGAGGATTGACCACAGGTTCTTTATGGGATTAAGATCAGGGGTGTTGCCTGTCCACGGATCCAAAGTTTCAATGTAATGATCTCCGAGCCACTTCATTATCACTCTTGACCTTGTGACATGGTGCTCCATGCTGGAAATTGCATGGATCATCACCAAATTGCTCCTGGATCGTTGGGAGAAGTTGCTCTTGCAGGACGTTTTGATACCATTCTTTATGCATAGCAGTGTTTTGTGCAGGATTGTGAGCGAGCCCACTCCCCGTGATGAAAAGCAACCCCACACATGGATGGTCTCAGGATGCTTCACTGTTAGGACGACACAGGACTCATGGTAGCGTTCACCTTTTGTCCCAAAAGATGTCCCAAACAGTCGAAAGGGGGCTTCATCAGAGAAAATAACTTTGCACCAATCTTCTGCTGTCCAATCCTTGTACTTCCTGCAGAATTTCAGTCTGTCCTTGATGTTTTTCTTGGAGAGAAGTGGCGTCTTTGCTGCCCTTCTTGACACAAGGCCATTGTGCAAAAGTCTTCGCCTCACTGTGCGTGCAGATGCACTCACACCAACCTGCTGCCAATATTGACCAAGCTCTGCACTGATGGTGACACGATGACGTAGCTGACTCCTCGGGAGGAGACG
>JAVLUX010000029.1:38522500-38540000 GCA_032164185.1 Moxostoma hubbsi
TCGTTATGCCAATTAATTAGTGCAGATAGTTGCTTTTGGGACTATCGTTAATCGATGTTCACCGATATATACTGTATATATATACTGTATATACATTTTATTTATTTTTTTCCGACGGTGACGTTGGAGGGATCTTAGCCGAGTTCAGAATGGCATACTACCGTACTACTCTTACTTTTTCTGTCATTAAGTAATAGTTGCTAGGTGATTTCTTACCGACCCAAGTCAAGAGTCCACCCCCAAGGGATATTCTGGTCTCTGGATATGGCTTGGCTCCCTTCTTTAATGTATGTGCCCATTTTATTGTGCGCCAGGCACGCTGAACTTTTTTCTTTTTACTTAATTCAATAGAGCAAAACGGTGCCCGCCCACTTTTTCAGCCGCATGGGCTCCGGAAGTATTTTTCCCATTCATTTCTTCCATAGACTTTTAATTAAATCCTTCATAAAAGAGTGAACAATGCAAACCAGCTTTGATAATGTAGTTGTTTACCATGAATTCCTCTATCAAACACAATTAGTAAACAATGAAGTTGAGATAACGCAGACGTATGGCTTCAACGGAAGCATATATACCATTGATGAACAACCTCGTAGCTCACAGTAGGTCTGTCTTTAAAGGTTTATACCTTATCACTGAATATCAATTAGTCTATGGGAATAACGAATGGGATTTCTCTAGTGTGCTCTATTATGGACATGGTGAGGGATGCTCTGGCGTGGAGTAGTGGTGGCGTAGTGGGCTAAAGCACATAACTGGTAATCAGAAGGTTGCTGGTTTGATCCCCACAGCCACCACCATTGTGTCCTTGAGTAAGGCACTTAACTCCAGGTTGCTCCGGGGGGATTTTCCCTGTAATAAGGGCACTGTAAGTCACTCGTCTGCCAAATGCATTAATGCTTCGAAAACTTTACGAATAACTTGTTTAGAACCAATGCTTCGGCGCCAATGCTTATTAAACTGGCCAAGTGACGTGATTTCACCAACGAGGCTTCGTTAAGTCCAGGGATGGATTACCGACAGGGCCAATTGGTGGATTACCGACAGTGCCAAGGGACCCTTAACTACCAGGGGCCCTTGAATGCCCAGGGGGGGCCCTAGGCGTTAAGGTTGCCCGATCCATTTTGGCGATTCCCCCGCTCGAAAACCCATCAACAATAAAAATGAAAAACAAATTCTACAACTTTTGTGCATGAAAACTTTTGGAGGGGGGCCCTTGGAGATAATTGGCCCCGGGGCCTTTGCAAGTCTTAATCTGTCCCTGATTATGTCATACCGTTTCGAAACTGTTTCTCGGTTACGCTAAGGAGTGTTGATCCCACAGTGAAACCCTGAATCAGTATTAAATGCAGGCTGTAACTAATCTCGAGGCAGCTCTGCAACAAACTAGATCCATAAAATCAGACTGATTCAAAAAGTGTTACTGATTTGAATTTAGTCATTTTCATTTCACTTTCGCCTACCTAGACTTGTGTTCCCACGGGAAAGATAAATAAAGACATTGTGTTAATAAAGAATAATTTCGAGACCGATATTTTGTGATATTAAAATAGGCTCTACTCAAATACCTCGTGTGGCGAAAACCTAAATGAATTCAGTTAACCTAACTTAAATCTGTTCAAATGACTCTATTGAACCTTGCACCTCGTTGCTTGCAAGCAACCTTCAAAATTCCGAATTCAACATGACTGAAATGCCTCTAATTCCATTTTAGAACTTTAAACACTAACACGTCTCATACTTGTTTCATCTTGCGTCAAAATGCATTAAAATAACACTTCATTTTAAAATGTGCTCTCTCAATAGTCTTAACAATGTCCCACTCCCAACACAACTGGATTAAGTGGACATAGATGGATTGTACATGACGAAATTATGTTGAGACCAAATGGTAAAGACTTGTGCTGCATTAGCTCATTTTAAATAATTGAACTGAACAAGCAGTAAAAATCACCACCCGTTTGGAGTCTGAATCCATTTAAACATTTCTTAGCAATGTGATGGAAATCTGTGTTTCTCATGTGAAACATTTCTATGCCTGTGTGACCCTCCTGTTCTACCCACTCCGTAGGCGACTCGAACCTGCATTGCTGAGGTATGGGAGGCATATGCGCTAACAAGGAGGCTAAAGGCTACAGTCTCTAGTGTAGGTCGCTAGTGCACCTGTACCTGGAACCTGTACACAGGATAAGCGGTTGACGATGGATGGATGGATGGATATAAGCTGGCCACTGTTAGACTCACACCCCTAAACCTCACTCCCATCCGGGTCACGGCACCACTGTAATGCTCTTGTTCGACCCGCTCCGTATGGGACTCGGACCGGCGACTCGAACCTGCATTGCTGAGGCATGGGAGGCAGGTGCGCTAACAGGGAGGCTAAAGGCTACAGCCTCTAGCGTCAGTCGCTAGTGCACCTCTTGAGGTCAGGAGAGTGAGGTTTATACACATTGCACAGCTATCAATCAGCTGGCCACTGTTAGACTCACACCCCTAAACCTCACTCCCATCCGGGTCACGGCACCACTGTAACGCACCTGTTATAACCGCTCCATATGGGACTCGAACTAACAAGGAGGCTAAAGGCTACAGTCTCTAGCGTCAGTCGCTAGTGCACCTCTTGAGGTCAGGAGAGTGAGGTTTATACACATTGCACAGCTATCTAGCAGCTGGCCACTGTTAGACTCACACCCCTAAACCTCACTCCCATCCGGGTCACGGCACCACTATAATGCTCTTGTTTGACGCGCTCCGTACGGGACTCGAACCAGCATTGCTGCGGTATGAGAGGCGGGTGCGCTAACAAGGAGGCTAAAGGCTACAGCCCCTAGCGTCAGTCGCTAGTGCACCTCTTGAGGTCAGGAGAGTGAGGTTTACACACATTGCACAGCTATTTACCAGCTGGCCATTGTTACACTTGTCAGTGACACGTTTTATTTAATGAAGAATAGAAGTGAATGTCACACACACACTGACACTAAGTGCAGCAGAACTAGAGGTCACAACTAATGGAAGATCTGGTGCGAATGAAAAGGTCACTTTAAATGCATGTAGATGTGATTGTAGATTTAGAGACAGAACGTTAACTCTGATTACTGGAGCTCGGATGTGTTGCCACTGCTAAAATGAATAAGACCATTAATGAATTATAGATGTTTTCATTTTTAGTGCATGTGTGTTTGTAAATCTAAGTGCACACTACAAGACTGAGGCAGTGTTGACGCAGCATCATGCTAAAACAGAAGTTTGCAGCTATTAATGTCATTGCAGAAATGTGCTATTCGCAGTAAGTAATTTGTAAAAGTGTCCAATTGCATGGGATTATTAAGATGAAGTGAGTAATAATGGATACATGACCTCAACATGACGCCGCTTGTGAATGTGCTCCTAATGTAGAATTAAGCAGCATTTTCTGTAAAACTGAAATGACTTGAATCTTCATATCAGAGTTCATTATTTTAAACTTCATTTGTAAAATGACTATTCAACTGCTATACTAACTACTCTCTCTGTTTAAAACGAATTGACAAATAAGGATGTCTGAGTTGATAAAAAATAGAAATCTTTTAAACATCTTGTCGAAAACGTGCACGTCAAGTTCCTACAAATGTAGTCTTTCTGTCCATGTTGGTTTTATAAAGTTAATCATTTTAATGTGGTGTAAATATAGAGTAAAAGGTATTAAAATACTGTTGTGCATCTTTAATACATGAGTGAACACAACTTGATCATTACTTTAAAAAATGCATCCCTATTATTTAATGTACTGCATCTTTTACAGCTAATACCAACTCACTTTACAACCCGCTTTTGGCGCCCCTCTGTGGGCATTTCACCCGGAAACTGGATCTCACATGTGCCCTTATGATCAAAAACACTTCCCGCTTTGGCCACTGGGGGAGTGCTTTGAATATCAGTAAGCATAGACCGAATACGGCTCAAGAAAAGTCAACCTACTGTTTCCAAATTTAATCTGAGTTACACAACCTGACTTTGATTTGAACATATTTTATTTCAAGATTTTCAGCTTTTAATAAGACTTTTATTTTCATCTCCATTTTTGTTTCTGCCGGTGGGTATTCGCTTTCTATTGACCCCTTGATTGAGCTTGTAGACCACTCAGAGGCCGAGATATTCAATGTAATAATGAGGGTGTTGCTTGAACTGAACATTAGACTGAATGTCTATGGACAAGCACATCTGTGAGGGGTCAAATGTGTTAGAGCGCCACCTACAGTTCACATCTGTTTCTATTTTTTTCCAGTGCTTTCTGCCACCTAGTGGAATGAATTGAGACTTTTCAATGTGAGGTCAAGCGAACAGAACCAGAATTACACGTTTAAAAATTTAGGATAACATCCAAAAAAATATCAAAATGACTTTGAGCTCTGTCATTGAAAACATGCTCATCACAAAATAGGTATATTCAAGCAATTTGTATGCATTTTAAATACATCTTTGCATGACTTGACAGCGTCAAGCTTTTGACACAATTATTTAAAATTGTCCTGAGTGTACAAGACCTTTAAAGTTAAGCTGCGTTCAGACTGCCAGCGACATCGCGCGCGATAGCGACACCATCCCATTCATTTTCAATGATAGCGCAGCGACTTCCGGCGACACGAGCTATCGCGACCGTTGGCGACTAGATGTGGGCGTGTCCAGCGACGCGACAAAGTTGAGACAAGTTCAACTTTATTCAAATGAAGAGCGACTTACGGAAGCGACAGCCAATAGGAGGGAAGACGGGAGAGCTCACGTGATCCTTCTCTCTCTCTCGCAGCTCCTGCGGTAACGGTGGATGAAAGGCTAATTCTTGCTGTTAGCAATTGTCCAGTGCTCTATGATACGTCTCTTCCCACGTACAAGGACATTTTTAAGACAAAAACTCCGTGGAAAGGTGTCTGACTCCGAGATTGAATGGTTTTGTGGACCCAGACAGACCGGCGTTTGCGTTCTCGCCGCAGATAAACCGCCGCTATGGCAAAGAGCAACGCCTTGTTTCTCGTTCATCTTTGATATAAAGCATTTTATGTACTGATTCCATTTATATTTAGTCTTTTCCCTCCAAAATGTTTGTTTTTAGCGGCAAGAAAAGCGATTCACTGTCAACAGCAATGAATGTCATTTATAAACGTTACTAGGCAACCAGTAGTGGGAACGCCCACTAGCGACTTCACCGCCAGCCACCAGCGACCTGCAGCGACAAAGTCACTGGCAGTGTGAACACAGCTTTACTATCGGCCAAGATGTTACCTCAAATTGACAGCTTATTAAAAGCGAGTGAATTACAGTCTTACGATCAGTGCCAGCAGATCTTATTGTTTTATGTTGCTTTATGCAGTTATTGTTGGGTGCAATAATTCTCCATCCATGGTTGAGCTCTAAATACTCCTCAAGCAAACAATATTTCATTTACTCTTACAAATTGAAATGCACTATTTTTTGGTCATATGAATGAGTAGTAAAAGTGATGTATGTGCGTGTATAGATACAGATGGGAGTAAAAGCATCAGTCTTGAGTTGTGCAGAATGCAGCACGTTCTTTCTATGCTAATATTTCACTCGCTCGATCCAATCTGTGCGCCACGTCCCTGATCAACAACAGTTTAAAATGTCAATACTCTGTCTCACTGCATCTTCATCTGTCTCTCTCTCTCTCTCTCGCTCCATCTGTTATTGTCTATCTCTCTCTTTCCCTCTCGTTAAGTTTGTTGAAGTGTTTAAATCTGTTTCTAATTTAATAAGAGGCTGGATTTAGAGTATAAAGTCTCAAGCCACAGCCCAGTAATATATTCATGTAATTATATGGAAATGTAAAGATTGTCTAGTGGTGGTCTTGACATTTTGGGGGAAAATGGTTTAAGTGGAACCAATTTGCTGTGACTCAAATTGGACTTATTGTTAACATGACTATGTTTCTGAATGATTCAGACCCCCCTACAGAGATTAAAAATGTTAAGTGTTATTTTATGCATCTTTTAGCATGATGAGAAAAGGGGGAGACTTAATAGACTAAATGGTTATTTGGGGATTTATAAACGGTTACACTGGGTTACCATTGTGGTGAAGAGTGGAACTTTTGTTGAGGACGGGGAACACATACAACTTAGGCGTACTCTATGATGCTTAACTCAAGGGGAAATTACTATTTAGCATTTAGCATGTTCATTTATGTAATTGCTAAACTCTATGGACCTGCCGGCAGGTCCAAAAGGCACTATGTTATGTAAAGTCAACGTATCTCAGCAACGTATCCTTATACATAAATCAGGCATATGAGGTAGGTTGTGCTATTTCTTAGATGTCCAGAACAAAATATGCCATCCAGAAGGAAAAGCGTGCAAACGAAATGATCAGAAAAATATGTTTCCAACTATTAATGATAAAATGTAAGCTGATAAACAGCTTTCTAATGACCCCTTGATTGAGCTTGTAGTCCACTCAGAGGCCGAGACATTCAATGAAATAATGAGGGTGTTGCTTGAACTGAACATTAGACTGAATGTCTATGGACGAGCACATCTGTGAGGGCTGTGGCTCAGTTGGTAGAGCGGGTCGGCTGCTAATCGCAGGATTGGTGGTTCAAATCCCGGCCCACATGACTCCACATGCCAAAGTGTCCTTGGGCAAGACCCACACGACTCCACATGCCGAACACTGAACCCCAAGTTGCTCCCAATGGCAGGCTAGTGCCTAGCATGGCAGCTCTGACGCCATTGGTGTGAGAATGGGTGATTGGGACACAGTGTAAAGCACTTTGGTAACCTCTCAATGCATTATGATGGTGTGGCACGGTGGAGGGCATGGCCGGGTCGTGATTCAACACGCCCGGTCCCGTATTGGGCTAATCAAGCCTCCAAGAGGGTTAAAGGCCGACCGCGGATGATGTGCGTGAACGATCTCTCTCTCACGCACATCATCTGCGGTCGGCCTTTAACCCTCTTGGAGGCTTGATTAGCCCAATACGGGACCGGGCGTGTTGAATCACGACCCGGCCCCGCCCTCCACCATGCCACAGATGGCATAATAATATTTAGCGGGGTTAGGTTTAATTTAAGTTCAATATTTATTAAATATTCCCTTGTGGGGGGGCTTGCAAGTTAAGATGCTGACTGCCACACCTGGAGTCGCAAGTCCAAATCCACTTCATGCTGAGTGACTCCAGCCAGGTCTCCTAAGCAACCAAATTGGCCCGGTTGCTAGGGAGGGTCGAGTCACATGGGGTAACCAAATTGTCCCGGTTACTAGGGAGGGAAGAGTCACATGGGGTAACCAAATTGTCCCGGTTGCTAGGGAGGGTCGAGTCACATGGGCTAACCAAATTGTCCCGGTTGCTAGGGAGGGAAGAGTCACATGGGGTAACCTCCTCGTGGTTGCTATAATGTGGTTCTCGCTCTCGGTGGGGCGTGTGGTGAGTGCGTGAAGCCACCACACACGCTAGGTCTCCCCGCTAACGCGCTCAACAAGCCATGTGATAAAATGCGCGGATTGACGGTCTCAGACGCGGAGGAAACTGAGATTCGTCCTCCGCCACCCGGATTGAGTCGAGTCACTACGCCACCATGAGGACCTAGAGCGCATTGGGAATTGGGCATTACAAATTGGGGAGAAAAATGCTATCTTATGACATATAACCCTTTTACTATAATGCATGACTCATTTTAACATTTGCATTACATAATCAAACACTGATTTTGCACTTGTGATGTAAAGAGAGCCGAAAATCATAGAAGCACCAAAAAATGGTGTTTGCTCACGTTTGCTTTTTCTGACTCTATTGGTTCGGTTTAGGTTGAAGGTTTAGGGTAGGGAGGTCGGTTTTTGGTAAAAAGTAACACAGTTTTCATGAGATCAGGCCAGTCTCATCCATGATGGCTCACTCACGTGTAGATTGTGTGGCTCCCAAACTACTTTCCACTATATTTCCAGACAGCTCAGACTTTCTGCCTGCAGCATTCTAGCTTTGGTCTCGGCCCGTCTGCTGTCAAAAAGCATCCATTTCCTTTTAGCTGTGTCACGACTGGTGTGTGAAGGATGAAAGTAATGAAGGGTTTTCTCTGAGGGAATGCAGTGTCGAAACCCTCAGTTTGTTTACGCACCACAACAACGCCGAATGAAACACTCATTATTAATGTTCTTGAAAAATTGAAGTTCTGGCGCCTGTTGCCTCATTTCCCAGACACCTTATTAGTTTGGATAACAATATTAGGTCTCGGCTCAGCTCTGATTTTAATTAAAACCATCTTACCATATATACACATACTCTGAGCTGAACAGAAATGTTTGAGCTTCTAATGTTTAAAGAATGATGTAACTGGTGAGTCTTGCCCAATCACAGAATACCAGAAGTTCATAATTTAGCTACAGAATATTTTGATATTTCTCCTGAATAAGTTCTTGACTGTGTATTCATTGTTTTTTTTATTGACAGGTTTATTTACATTTACCGTTTTGATGTTGAAAGTTAATTGTTCAATGTTTTAAGTAGTTCTCCATATTTTGTGACACATTGTAATTAAGATATTTAAATGCTGGTCTCATGAAAAGGTGTTTTTTTTATATCACACTAATGATGCATCTGTTTATCGCTGCAGAACTGTAAAAGGGTTTAAAATAATACAATAACAATTATCACTGTGGTAAAATTCTGCTCATGAACAAGCGCGAGATATTTTTGAAAGTGTTAATGTTAGATAGACAGACATCCATCCGTCTGTCTGTTTGCCTGTCTATCTATTTGCCTGTCTGTCTGTCTGTCTGTCTGTCAATCTATCTATTTGCCTGTCTGTCTGTCTATTTGCCTGTCTGTCTGTCTGTCTCTATCCATCTATCCGTCTGTCTGTCTGTCTGTCTATCTGTTTATTTGCCTGTCCATCCATCTGTATATTTTACACATATAAATATCACTCACTTCTGCACATTCATCATTGCTCTTCACAATCTAAAAATTGACCCATTATAAAAAATAATCTGGCATCGTGACTTTTGTGAGATGTTCTGATGACGCTGACAGTAAATCACAATGGATATACTGTCAAAATGGATATTATATACATATAATCTACACATAATCTACATATAATCTACATATAATCTACATATAATCTACATATAATCTACACATAATCTACACATAATCTACATATAATCTACACATAATCTACACATAATCTACATATAATCTACACATAATCTACACATAATCTACATATAATCTACACATAATCTACACATAATATACACATAATCTACATATAATCTACACATAATCTACACATAATCTACATATAATCTACACATAATCTACATATAATCTACACATAATCTACACATATTCTACATATAATCTACACATAATCTACACATAATCTACATATAATCTACACATAATCTACATATAATCTACATATAATCTACACATAATCTACACATAATCTACATATAATCTACACATACTGAAGCATTTATTGAGTCTGAATAGATGCACAACTTAATAAGTATTACACCAAAATGACAATACTTATATCATACTGTTCATGTGTTACACTTGCTATAGTTTACTTCCATGTTGCTTCTTCATCAAGTATCAATGTCAGATGTAAATCAAGTCAATCACTGAAACAACAGCGCCACCTTGAGTAAAAAATAACATATAGCTGATCAGATGCATTATTTGCATTTGTGAGTGTGCGTGCGTGTGTGCGTGAGTGCGTGTGCGCGTGTGCGAGTGTGCGAGAGTGTGTGTGTGAGTGTGTGTGTGTGTAAGGATCACAGCAGGTTAATATAATTCTCCTCTGTGTTGTATTACAATGAGAAGACCAACAACAGACACTCATCAGTCCTGTCAGGTGTCACCATAATGAATCAAACGGTGTGCATGTGTGTGTGCATGTGTGTGTGTGTGTGTGTGTGTGTGTGTGTGTGTGTGTGTGTGTGTGAGAGAGATAGAGAGAGAGAGAGATACCCGACTCACACTGCTTTGAGTCACTTCAGAGCTCATTCATGGAAGGATTCATAACTCTTACCCAGATATCACCATGCACCAAACAATTCATCCAAATACACAATTCCCTCAGCACATGCTTTTCAAATTAATGTCTTGCATTACGGCAATAAAAGCACAAATTCAAATATTGTCAGTTTCATTTTGAGAAACTCACTTCAGTGTCATTATAAGGATACAGTATATCTGTGCATCTTAAACAACTAAACATTTGCTTTAATTACATTCTGTTTAGATTTTGCTTATGAATATTAGTAGGACATATTTACAGAGATCGTTTGTCAGGTATTAGGTAGTTTAATTTAAATGCAGCTATTTAGTTTGTCAAATGTTTGACAGTATTTCTTAAAGCTGCTGGGTGTAATTTCTGCATGAATTAATCAAAATAATTAGATTTGTACATTTTTATAAGGAAAAAGTCAGTTGTGTTTGCCCATGCAAAATTTGCTGCCATGACTCTATGGTTTTCTACAACGGTAAGTTGTAATAGTACATGGCACAGATGGTGATATTGCTTGTGTTGACTCATACAAAAAAGTACAAACTTTCTCATCTTTCTAATGACACCTAGATTGAGCTTGTAGTCCCATTGAGATATTCAATGTAATAATGAGGGTGTTGCTTGAACTGAACATTAGACTGAATGTCTATGGACGAGCACATCTGTGAGGGGTCAAATGTGTTAGAGCGCCACCTACAGTTCACATCTGTGAGGGGTCAAATGTGTTAGAGCGCCACCTACAGTTCACATCTGTGTATTGTGATGGAATGCGTTAGAGCGCCACCTACAGTTCACATCTGTGTATTGTGATGGAATGCGTTAGAGCGCCACCTACAGTTCACATCTGTGTATTGTGATGGAATGCGTTAGAGCGCCACCTACAGTTCACATCTGTGTATTGTGATGGAGTGCGTTAGAGCGCCACCTACAGTTCACATCTGTGTATTGTGATGGAATGTGTTAGAGCGCCACCTACAGTTCACATCTGTGTATTGTGATGGAGTGTGTTAGAGCGCCACCTACAGTTCACATCTGTGTATTGTGATGGAATGTGTTAGAGCGCCACCTACAGTTCACATCTGTGTATTGTGATGGAGTGTGTTAGAGCTCCACCTACAGTTCACATCTGTGTATTGTGATGGAGTGTGTTAGAGCTCCACCTACAGTTCACATCTGTGTATTGTGATGGAGTGTGTTAGAGCGCCACCTACAGTTCACATCTGTGTATTGTGATGGAGTGTGTTAGAGCGCCACCTACAGTTCACATCTGTGTATTGTGATGGAGTGTGTTAGAGCGCCACCTACAGTTCACATCTGTGTATTGTGATGGAGTGTGTTAGAGCGCCACCTACAGTTCACATCTGTGTATTGTGATGGAATGTGTTAGAGCGCCACCTACAGTTCACATCTGTGTATTGTGATGGAATGTGTTAGAGCGTCACCTACAGTTCACATCTGTGTATTGTGATGGAATGCGTTAGAGCGTCACCTACAGTTCACATCTGTGTATTGTGATGGAATGCGTTAGAGCGCCACCTACAGTTCACATCTGTGTATTGTGATGGAATGCGTTAGAGCGCCACCTACAGTTCACATCTGTGTATTGTGATGGAATGCGTTAGAGCGTCACCTACAGTTCACATCTGTGTATTGTGATGGAATGCGTTAGAGCGTCACCTACAGTTCACATCTGTGTATTGTGATGGAATGCGTTAGAGCGTCACCTACAGTTCACATCTGTGTATTGTGATGGAATGCGTTAGAGCGCCACCTACAGTTCACATCTGTGTATTGTGATGGAATGCGTTAGAGCGCCACCTACAGTTCACATCTGTGTATTGTGATGGAACGCGTTAGAGCATCACCTACAGTTCACATCTGTGTATTGGGATGGAACGCGTTAGAGCATCACCTACAGTTCACATCTGTGTATTGGGATGGAACGCGTTAGAGCATCACCTACAGTTCACATCTGTGTATTGGGATGGAACGCGTTAGAGCGCCACCTACAGTTCACATCTGTGTATTGGGATGGAACGTGTTAGAGCATCACCTACAGTTCACATCTGTGTATTGGGATGGAACGTGTTAGAGCATCACCTACAGTTCACATCTGTGTATTGGGATGGAACGTGTTAGAGCATCACCTACAGTTCACATCTGTGTATTGGGATGGAATGTGTTAGAGCATCACCTACAGTTCACATCTGTGTATTGGGATGGAATGTGTTAGAGCATCACCTACAGTTCACATCTGTGTATTGGGATGGAATGTGTTAGAGCATCACCTACAGTTCACATCTGTGTATTGGGATGGAATGTGTTAGAGCATCACCTACAGTTCACATCTGTGTATTGGGATGGAATGTGTTAGAGCATCACCTACAGTTCACATCTGTGTATTGGGATGGAATGTGTTAGAGCGCCACCTACAGTTCACATCTGTGTATTGGGATGGAATGTGTTAGAGCGCCACCTACAGTTCACATCTGTGTATTGGGATGGAATGTGTTAGAGCGCCACCTACAGTTCACATCTGTGTATTGTGATGGAATGTGTTAGAGCGCCACCTACAGTTCACATCTGTGTATTGTGATGGAGTGTGTTAGAGCGCCACCTACAGTTCACATCTGTGTATTGTGATGGAGTGTGTTAGAGCGCCACCTACAGTTCACATCTGTGTATTGTGATGGAGTGTGTTAGAGCTCCACCTACAGTTCACATCTGTGTATTGTGATGGAGTGTGTTAGAGCTCCACCTACAGTTCACATCTGTGTATTGTGATGGAGTGTGTTAGAGCGCCACCTACAGTTCACATCTGTGTATTGTGATGGAGTGTGTTAGAGCGCCACCTACAGTTCACATCTGTGTATTGTGATGGAGTGTGTTAGAGCGCCACCTACAGTTCACATCTGTGTATTGTGATGGAGTGTGTTAGAGCGCCACCTACAGTTCACATCTGTGTATTGTGATGGAGTGTGTTAGAGCGCCACCTACAGTTCACATCTGTGTATTGTGATGGAATGTGTTAGAGTGTCACCTACAGTTCACATCTGTGTATTGTGATGGAATGCGTTAGAGCGTCACCTACAGTTCACATCTGTGTATTGTGATGGAATGCGTTAGAGCGTCACCTACAGTTCACATCTGTGTATTGTGATGGAATGCGTTAGAGCGCCACCTACAGTTCACATCTGTGTATTGTGATGGAATGCGTTAGAGCGCCACCTACAGTTCACATCTGTGTATTGTGATGGAATGCGTTAGAGCGTCACCTACAGTTCACATCTGTGTATTGTGATGGAATGCGTTAGAGCGTCACCTACAGTTCACATCTGTGTATTGTGATGGAATGCGTTAGAGCGTCACCTACAGTTCACATCTGTGTATTGTGATGGAATGCGTTAGAGCGTCACCTACAGTTCACATCTGTGTATTGTGATGGAATGCGTTAGAGCGTCACCTACAGTTCACATCTGTGTATTGTGATGGAATGCGTTAGAGCGTCACCTACAGTTCACATCTGTGTATTGTGATGGAATGCGTTAGAGCGTCACCTACAGTTCACATCTGTGTATTGTGATGGAATGCGTTAGAGCGTCACCTGCAGTTCACATCTGTGTATTGTGATGGAATGCGTTAGAGCGTCACCTGCAGTTCACATCTGTGTATTGTGATGGAATGTGTTAGAGCGTCACCTACAGTTCACATCTGTGTATTGTGATGGAATGTGTTAGAGCGTCACCTACAGTTCACATCTGTGTATTGTGATGGAATGTGTTAGAGCGTCACCTGCAGTTCACATCTGTGTATTGTGATGGAATGTGTTAGAGCGCCACCTACAGTTCACATCTGTGTATTGTGATGGAATGTGTTAGAGCGTCACCTGCAGTTCACATCTGTGTATTGTGATGGAATGTGTTAGAGCGTCACCTGCAGTTCACATCTGTGTATTGTGATGGAATGTGTTAGAGCGTCACCTACAGTTCACATCTGTGTATTGTGATGGAATGCGTTAGAGCGTCACCTACAGTTCACATCTGTGTATTGTGATGGAATGCGTTAGAGCGTCATCTACAGTTCACATCTGTGTATTGTGATGGAATGCGTTAGAGCGCCACCTACAGTTCACATCTGTGTATTGTGATGGAACGCGTTAGAGCATCACCTACAGTTCACATCTGTGTATTGGGATGGAACGCGTTAGAGCATCACCTACAGTTCACATCTGTGTATTGGGATGGAACGCGTTAGAGCGTCACCTACAGTTCACATCTGTGTATTGGGATGGAACGCGTTAGAGCGTCACCTACAGTTCACATCTGTGTATTGGGATGGAACGCGTTAGAGCATCACCTACAGTTCACATCTGTGTATTGGGATGGAACGCGTTAGAGCGTCACCTACAGTTCACATCTGTGTATTGGGATGGAACGCGTTAGAGCATCACCTACAGTTCACATCTGTGTATTGGGATGGAACGTGTTAGAGCATCACCTACAGTTCACATCTGTGTATTGTGATGGAACGCGTTAGAGCATCACCTACAGTTCACATCTGTGTATTGTGATGGAACGCGTTAGAGCATCACCTACAGTTCACATCTGTGTATTGGGATGGAACGCGTTAGAGCGTCACCTACAGTTCACATCTGTGTATTGGGATGGAACGCGTTAGAGCGTCACCTACAGTTCACATCTGTGTATTGGGATGGAACGCGTTAGAGCATCACCTACAGTTCACATCTGTGTATTGGGATGGAACGTGTTAGAGCATCACCTACAGTTCACATCTGTGTATTGGGATGGAATGTGTTAGAGCATCACCTACAGTTCACATCTGTGTATTGGGATGGAATGTGTTAGAGCATCACCTACAGTTCACATCTGTGTATTGGGATGGAATGTGTTAGAGCATCACCTACAGTTCACATCTGTGTATTGGGATGGAATGTGTTAGAGCATCACCTACAGTTCACATCTGTGTATTGGGATGGAATGTGTTAGAGCGTCACCTACAGTTCACATCTGTGTATTGGGATGGAATGTGTTAGAGCGCCACCTACAGTTCACATCTGTGTATTGGGATGGAATGTGTTAGAGCGCCACCTACAGTTCACATCTGTGTATTGTGATGGAATGTGTTAGAGCGCCACCTACAGTTCACATCTGTGTATTGTGATGGAACGTGTTAGAGCATCACCTACAGTTCACATCTGTGTATTGGGATGGAACGTGTTAGAGCATCACCTACAGTTCACATCTGTGTATTGGGATGGAACGTGTTAGAGCATCACCTACAGTTCACATCTGTGTATTGGGATGGAACGTGTTAGAGCATCACCTACAGTTCACATCTGTGTATTGGGATGGAACGTGTTAGAGCTCCACCTACAGTTCACATCTGTGTATTGGGATGGAACGCGTTAGAGCTCCACCTACAGTTCACATCTGTGTATTGTGATGGAACGCGTTAGAGCGCCACCTACAGTTCACATCTGTGTATTGTGATGGAACGCGTTAGAGCGCCACCTACAGTTCACATCTGTGTATTGTGATGGAACGCGTTAGAGCGCCACCTACAGTTCACATCTGTGTATTGTGATGGAACGTGTTAGAGCGCCACCTACAGTTCACATCTGTGTATTGTGATGGAACGTGTTAGAGCGCCACCTACAGTTCACATCTGTGTATTGTGATGGAACGTGTTAGAGCGCCACCTACAGTTCACATCTGTGTATTGGGATGGAATGCGTTAGAGCGCCACCTACAGTTCACATCTGTGTATTGGGATGGAATGCGTTAGAGCGCCACCTACAGTTCACATCTGTGTATTGGGATGGAACGCGTTAGAGCATCACCTACAGTTCACATCTGTGTATTGTGATGGAACGCGTTAGAGCATCACCTACAGTTCACATCTGTATATTGGGATGGAACGCGTTAGAGCTCCACCTACAGTTCACATCTGTGTATTGGGATGGAACGCGTTAGAGCATCACCTACAGTTCACATCTGTGTATTGGGATGGAACGTGTTAGAGCATCACCTACAGTTCACATCTGTGTATTGGGATGGAATGTGTTAGAGCTCCACCTACAGTTCACATCTGTGTATTGGGATGGAATGTGTTAGAGCGCCACCTACAGTTCACATCTGTGTATTGGGATGGAATGTGTTAGAGCGCCACCTACAGTTCACATCTGTGTATTGGGATGGAATGTGTTAGAGCGCCACCTACAGTTCACATCTGTGTATTGTGATGGAATGTGTTAGAGCGCCACCTACAGTTCACATCTGTGTATTGGGATGGAACGTGTTAGAGCATCACCTACAGTTCACATCTGTGTATTGGGATGGAACGTGTTAGAGCATCACCTACAGTTCACATCTGTGTATTGGGATGGAACGTGTTAGAGCATCACCTACAGTTCACATCTGTGTATTGGGATGGAACGTGTTAGAGCATCACCTACAGTTCACATCTGTGTATTGGGATGGAACGTGTTAGAGCTCCACCTACAGTTCACATCTGTGTATTGGGATGGAACGCGTTAGAGCTCCACCTACAGTTCACATCTGTGTATTGGGATGGAACGCGTTAGAGCGCCACCTACAGTTCACATCTGTGTATTGTGATGGAACGCGTTAGAGCGCCACCTACAGTTCACATCTGTGTATTGTGATGGAACGCGTTAGAGCGCCACCTACAGTTCACATCTGTGTATTGTGATGGAACGTGTTAGAGCGCCACCTACAGTTCACATCTGTGTATTGTGATGGAACGTGTTAGAGCGCCACCTACAGTTCACATCTGTGTATTGGGATGGAATGCGTTAGAGCGCCACCTACAGTTCACATCTGTGTATTGGGATGGAATGCGTTAGAGCGCCACCTACAGTTCACATCTGTGTATTGGGATGGAATGCGTTAGAGCGCCACCTACAGTTCACATCTGTGTATTGGGATGGAATGCGTTAGAGCGCCACCTACAGTTCACATCTGTGTATTGGGATGGAATGCGTTAGAGCATCACCTACAGTTCACATCTGTGTATTGTGATGGAACGCGTTAGAGCATCACCTACAGTTCACATCTGTATATTGGGATGGAACGCGTTAGAGCTCCACCTACAGTTCACATCTGTGTATTGTGATGGAACGTGTTAGAGCGCCACCTACAGTTCACATCTGTGTATTGTGATGGAACGTGTTAGAGCGCCACCTACAGTTCACATCTGTGTATTGTGATGGAACGTGTTAGAGCGCCACCTACAGTTCACATCTGTGTATTGTGATGGAATGTGTTAGAGCGCCACCTACAGTTCACATCTGTGTATTGGGATGGAATGCGTTAGAGCGCCACCTACAGTTCACATCTGTGTATTGGGATGGAATGCGTTAGAGCGCCACCTACAGTTCACATCTGTGTATTGGGATGGAATGCGTTAGAGCGCCACCTACAGTTCACATCTGTGTATTGGGATGGAATGTG
>JAVLUX010000029.1:38545000-38550000 GCA_032164185.1 Moxostoma hubbsi
CAATTTTGTAAAAGCATAAACAACAAACCCCAAAAACGTGTTGCAGGCCTGTTCTATTTGGGCCACAGACCACACGTAAACAATGCACAGTGTAAAGGGATAAGTTAAAGGGATAGGGTAAATGGATAGGGTAATGGGATAGGGCAATGGGATAGGGTAAAAGGATAGGGTAAATGGATAGGGTAAATGGATAGGGTAATGGGATAGGTAACAGCAGTAGTTACCTGATATGTCCTTAGAAAGTTATTGAGGGTTTTTTAAGGCCAGTGAAAATTAATCTGGCCATCATTTAACTTTTAGCTGTCTTGTCTTGGGAATCTTTCACAGAACAGCATTCACCACAATTATCTTCTCAGGGTCACAACTTCATTGCTCCGTATGAATAAGATTTCACATGTCATTTAATGATGAAAGATGGTGAAAATGACAGTTTAGAAAAGCTTTCATGTGGCCTTGAAGTTTGAAAAGTTTGACTCTTGTCAAGTTTCTTTTGTCACTCAAATCAATTAATTAGAGCTCATGAATACAAGTAATATATAATACAGTTATCATTGTCCCAGTATTATGCAAAATTATTAACATGACAAAAGCTAAATACAAAAACTGACAATTTTGTAGAAGCATAAACAACAAACCCCAAAATGTTCTAATCGGGCCTGTTCTAATCGGGCCGCAGGCCGCACGTAAAAACAATGAACATTTTAAAGGAATAGGGTAAAGGAATAGGGTAATGGGATAGGGTAAAGGAATAGGGTAATGGGATTGGGTAAAGGGATAGGTTAATGGGAAAGGGTAATGGGATTGGGTAATGGGATAGGGTAAAGGGAGAGGGTAATGGAATAGGGTTATGGGATAGGGTAAAGGAATAGGGTAATGGGATTGGGTAAAGGGATAGGGTAATGGGATAGGGTAAAGGAATAGGGTAATGGGATAGGGTAAAGGAATAGGGTAATGGGATTGGGTAAAGGGATAGGTTAATGGGAAAGGGTAATGGGATTGGGTAATTGGATAGGGTAAAGGGAGAGGGTAATGGAATAGGGTTATGGGATAGGGTAAAGGAATAGGGTAATGGGATTGGGTAAAGGGATAGGGTAATGGGATAGGGTTATGGGATAGGGTAAAGGAATAGGGTAATGGGATAGGGTAAAGGAATAGGGTAATGGGATTGTGTAAAGGGATAGGTTAATGGGAAAGGGTAATGGGATTGGGTAATGGGATAGTGTAAAGGGAGAGGGTAATGGAATAGGGTTATGGGATAGGGTAAAGGAATAGGGTAATGGGATTGGGTAAAGGGATAGGGTAATGGGAAAGGGTAATGGGACATGGTAATGGGACATGGTAATGGGATAGGGTAAAGGGATAGGGTAATGGAATAGGGTAAAGGGATAGGGTAATGGGATTGGGTAAAGGGATAGGTTAATGGGAAAGGGTAATGGGATATGGTAATGGGATAGGGTAATGGGATAGGGTAAAGGGATAGCGTAAAGGGATAGGGTAATGGAATAGGGTAATGAGATAGGGTAAAGGGATTGGTTAATGGGATAGGGTAATGGGATAGGGTAAAGGGATAGGGTAATGGAATAGGGTAATGGAATAGGGTAATGGGATAGGGTAATGGAAAAGGGTAATGGGATAGGGTTATGGGATAGTGTAATGGGATTGGGTAAAGGGATAGGGTAATGGAATAGGGTAATGGAATAGGGTAATGGAATAGGGTAATGAGATAGGGTAATGGGATAGGGTAATGGAATATGGTAATGGGATAGGGTTATGGGATAGGGTAATGGGATTGGGTAAAGGGATAGGTTCATGGGAAAGGGAAATGGGATATGGTAATGATATAGGGTAATGGGATAGGGTAAAGGGATAGGGTAATGGGATAGGGTAATGGAATAGGGTAATGGGGTAGGGTTATGGGATAGGGTAATGGGATAGGGTAAAGGAATAGGGTAATGGGATTGGGTAAAGGGATAGGTTAATGGGAAAGGGTAATGGAATAGGGTAATGGGATAGGGTAAGGAGATAGGTTAATGGGATAGGGTTATGGGATAGGGTAAAGGGATAGGGTAACGGTGACTGGGAATGACATTATGCATAATATCTCCTTTTGTGTTTCACAGAAGAAATGTGTCATTTTTGGGTGAAATATCCCTTTCAATGATAAAAGGTGAAAGCTAACTAATCATATAATCATGCACAATTTGGATCTCTATAATGCATTTATATTTATATTTGCATATCATTTGGCTTGATAAAATATGGATAAACAACTTTGATACTGTGTTGGGTCGCCACTTAATGTTCAATGTAAAATCTGAATCCTGAAGCAAAACCAGTTGAGATGCATTGGCATACTGTGGACTATGGGGAAAATATAGTACTAGATTTTTCATGAAACTTATGTACAGATCATAACATAAGTTATCTGTCTCTCTGACTAACAGAGCTAGCAAAACAGCAGTTACCTGATATGTCCTTAGAAAGTTATTGAGGGTTTTTTAAGGCCAGTGAAAATGAATCTGGCCGTCATTTAACTTTTAGCTGTCTTGTCTTGGGAATCTTTCACAGAACAGCATTCACCATAATTATCTTCTCAGGGTCACAACTTCATTGCTCCTTATGAATAAGATTTCACATGTCATTTAATGATGAAAGATGGTGAAAATGACAGTTTAGAAAAGCTTTCATGTGGCCTTGAAGTTTGAAAAGTTTGACTCTTGTCAAGTTTCTTTTGTCACTCAAATCAATTAATTAGAGCTCATGAATACAAGTAATATATAATACAGTTATCATTGTCCCAGTATTATGCAAAATTATTAACATGACAAAAGCTAAAAATACAAAAATACAAATACAAAAACTGACAATTTTGTAGAAGCATAAACAACAAACCCCAAAACGTGTTGCAGGCCTGTTCTAATCGGGCCGCAGGCCGCACGTAAAGACAATGAACATTTTAAAGGAATAGGGTAAAGGGATAGGGTAAATGATAGGGTGAAGGGATAAGGTAATGGGATAGAGTTATGGGATTGGGTAATGGGATAGGATAATGGGATTGGGTAATTGGATAGGGTAAAGGGATAGGATAATGGGATAGGGTAATGGGATAGGGTAATGGGATAGGGTAAAGGGATAGGATAATGGGATAGGATAATGGGATAGGGTAATGGGAAAGTGTAATGGGATAGGGTAAATGGATAGTGTAATGGGATTGGGTAATGGGTAATGGGATAGGGTAATGGGATAGGGTAAAGGGATAGGGTAATGGGAAAGTGTAATGGGATAGGGTAAAGGGATAGTGTAATGGGATTGGGTAATGGGTAATAGATGGGATAATGGGATTGGGTAATTGGATAGGGTAAAGGGATACGGTAAAGGGATAGGGTAATGGGATAAGGTAATGGGATATGTTAATTGGATAGGATAAAGGGATAGGGTAATGGGAAAGGGTAATGGGATATGGTAATGGGATAGGGTAAAGGGATAGGGCAATGGGATAGGATAATGGGATTGGGTAATGGCAAAGGGTAATGGGATATGGTAATGGGATAGGGTCATGTGATTGGGTAAAGGGATAGGGTATAGGGATAGGGTAAAGGGATTGGGTAATGGGATAGGGTAAAAGGATAGTCTAATTGGATAGGGTTTGGGATAGGGTATAGGGATAGGGTAAAGGGATTGGGTAATGGGATAGGGTAAAGAGATAGGGTAAAAGGATAGTCTAATTGGATAGGGTTTGGGATAGGGTATAGGGATAGGGTAAAGGTATAGGGTATAGGGATAGGGTAAAGAAATAGGGTAATGGGATAGGGTAAAAGGATAGTCTAATTGGATAGGGTTTGGGATAGGGTATAGGGATAGGGTAAAGGGATTGGGTAATGGGATAGGGTAATGGGATAGGGTAAAATGATAGTCTAATTGGATAGGGTTTGGGATAGGGTAAAGGGATAGGGTATAGGGATGGGGTAAATGGATTGGGTAAAGGGATATGGTAATTGGATAGGATAAAGGGATAGGGTAATGGGATAGGGTAAAGGGATAGTCTAATTGGATAGGGTTTGGGATAGGGTATAGGGATAGGGTAAAGAGATAGGGTAATGGGATAGGGTAAAAGGATAGTCTAATTGGATAGGGTTTGGGATAGGGTATAGGGATAGGGTAAAGAGATAGGGTAATGGGATAGGGTAAAAGGATAGTCTAATTGGATAGGGTTTGGGATAGGGTATAGGGATAGGGTAAAGAGATAGGGTAATGGGATAGGGTAAAAGGATAGTCTAATTGGATAGGGTTTGGGATAGGGTAATGGAATAGAATAATGGTGACTGGTGATAACATTATGAATAACATCTCATTTTATCTTCCACAGAAGAAATGTTTCATTTTTGAAATATCCCTTTCAATGATAAAAGGCGAAAGCTAACTAGTCATATAATCATGCACAATTTGGATCTCTATAATTTTGCATATCATTTGATTTGATAAAATATGGATAAACAACTTTGATACTGTGTTGGGTAGCCACTTAATGTTCAATGTAAAATCTGAATCCTGAAGCAAAACCAGTTGAGATGCACTGGCATACTGTGGACTATGAGGTATATATAGTATTAGATTTTTCTTGAAACATAAGTACAGATTATAACATAAGTTATCTGTCTCTATGACTAACAGAGCTAGCAAAACAGCAGTTACCTGATATGTCCTTAGAAAGTTATTGAGGGTTTTTTAAGGCCAGTGAAAATTAATCTGGCCGTCATTTGACTTTTAGCTGAATCTTTCACAGAACAGCATTCACCACAATCAACTTCTCAGGGTCACGTCTTCATTGCTCCGTATGAATAAGAATTCACATGTCATTTAATGATGAAAGATTAACTTGTATTCATGAGCTCTAATTAACTGATTTGAGTGACAAAAGAAACTTGACAAGAGTCAAACTTTTCAAACTTCAAGGCCACATGAAAGCTTTTCTAAACTGTAATTCTCGTTCAACATCATCA
>JAVLUX010000029.1:38555000-38562500 GCA_032164185.1 Moxostoma hubbsi
CTGCCGCATACTGGATGTTTTTCCCTTTTCACACCATTCTTTGTAAACCCTAGAAATGGTTGTGCGTGAAAATCCCAGTAACTGAGCAGATTGTGAAATACTCAGACCGGCCCGTCTGGCACCAACAACCATGCCACGTTCAAAATTGCTTAAATCACCTTTCTTTCCCATTCTGACATTCAGTTTGGAGTTCAGGAGATTGTCTTGACCAGGACCACACCCCTAAATGCATTGAAGCAACTGCCATCTGATTGGTTGATTAGATAATTGCATTAATGAGAAATTGAACAGGTGTTCCTAATAATCCTTTAGGTGAGTGTACAGCAAGGTTATAAGTAAGGACATTTGTGACACTGATCGTGCAAACTTCTTTGTGTCGGAAATGTCAGTATCAAACTCTTGCGTAATTACATTCTTCTTACTAGATAGGTACATTTCCTGAAGAAAATGCGAGTGGTGCTTTCCGTGGCAAACTTTCTCACCACGATGTCCAACCACCTGTCCCAAGTTGAAAGAGGCCACCCCCATGACGGTAGTACGTTCTTGTGCAGAGATATTGGTGTTGTTCCATGGTTGCTAGGGTAACCCCATCTGGTTGCTAAGATGCATTAAAACACTGAGATTGATGTATGCTGACACAAAACCAAAATCTGAACACAAGTGGTCACAGGAGACACATTTAAGCGCGCAGGTTTGACTTTATATCTTGCAATTGTACATATTTAGTAAATATTCATGTAAACGTGACATATGTTGTTGAGCTTAACTTTTTATAATCTAGATTATTTCATAACAGACACCTGTAGCCGCTTGTGTTGTAGTTTTAATACATTTCATAAGTCACTGCGGGCAGCGATTCTTGAAATTTCTGCTTTAATGACCAGCGATGAGTCTGTTCGGTGGAGAACACTGAGCCCTGACGGGAATGAACTCAAACGGCTTGTGACTACTTTGAAGTTTCGAGCCGAAGAGAGAAAGACATGAATGATTCAAGCCACCAAATCACGACTGAAAGACGTATGAGTCTCCACACGTTGTCAAAAATTTCTTTGGAATTCAAGTGTACAAGAGCATCAAAGAATATCTGAATATTAATCATATCTGACATTTTACCTCAGATGTTTCCCAGCCTTCTACATTTTTTTACAGAGTAATTTCACAGTCCTCTCCAAGTCCCTGCTCCCCATTCTACTGTTCCGGATCATCTGTTTAACCATCAAAACCATCTTAGATTCCTCTAAACATTGGCTAACATCATTCTAACTGTCTGATTATTCATTACGTGGGTTTATACAGTATTTATGAGCAAGCCTTGATAAGATGTCTGTGAAGAATCAATCGGGTGATATAATTTGGGCTTAAAGCAATTACTGCCAACATCTCGCCTCGACTGCCAACAGACCTGAGGTGAAGAGCAAATTTAATGGCCTGAAAACTGTGAATTCAGCAGCATGTAGCACATCAGTCCACATTAAGAGGTAGCTATGATCATACTGCCAAGACAGAAAAATCAAAAGGATAGAAGAAACTTTTGTGTCCTTCACTAGATTTTCCAGTGAAAACTCTTCAACAAATACTTCAATGTTTACATTTGCTGAAGAAAATGTAAACGCGGGGTTAAGATGGGCAAGGAGGAGGCGAGAACCGGCTTGTCAATGTAAATAATATTTTAATAAAGAACTTAAACAAAATACACAAACACATACATGGTGATCTCTCTCTCTCGAACCTTCGTAAACGATCTCTCTCTCTCTCTCGAACCGTCGTCACCGGCCGCCTTTATCCCTCACGCGCCCCATCAGGCCAATTGAGGACCGGGCGTGCGACATTCCAGCCCGGCCCCGCCCCCCTTCACTCCACGGACGTCTAAACTCTTTTACTATAGCGCTGGACTCATTTAATATTTGCATTGCAGAATCAAGCTTGTGCAAGTGTGATTAAACTGTGCCGTAGCTCGACTGATGGAGCGTTGCACTCGTGATGTGAAGGAGCGGGTACGAGTCCTGAAGAGCACACGAGTCCGCACGTGAGGCCAAAGTGTCGTAGAAGCACCACAAATTGACGTGGTTGTGTTTTTCATGTCACATTCGCTTTTTCTGACACTATCGGTTAGGTTTAGGTTTAAGGTTTAGGGTAGGGAGGTCAGTTTTATTGATTTAAACCATCTGTTGCTAAGGTGTTCTGAGTGGTAGAGGTCGACCGATAGTGGATTTTGCAGATTCCAATAACTCAGGATATGGAAAAGGCCGATGTGGCAGGGCGGAGGTGTTGTGATTCCGCACATCCGGCCCCTATTCAGGCTGATTAGCCTGAGAGGGATAAGGGCCGACTGGAGACTGCAGTGCGAGAGAGAGAGAGAGTTACGGGCAGCTGTCCGACACCACCTGTGTGTGTTTGTGTCTTTTCGTTAAGTTTTATATTAAACTATTATTTATATTGTCAAGCCGGTTCTCGCCTCCTCCTTTCCATTAATCCCTTAACACTGGTGCCAGAACACGGGAAGGAGGAGGGATGTGCCGTAGTGGAGTTCTCGCTGCTATCATCCACTCCAACGGAGCAGCAGCTGCCATCCGCCGGAGGACGGAGGAGTCCAGCCACCTGAGAGCGGAGGAACGGCCGCTGACCGCGAGGGAAGGAGGGGGCTCCCAACCAACCGCCTGGAGCGGTTACCACTGCCAGGGGAGGGGAGACACCTACCGTCCACCAAAAATGTGGCAGGGTGTTCGTCCGCCATGGGCTGGAGGACTGCCTCTGATCCGCCCGGGGAGGCATGGCTGTCATCCATTAGAGGGTGGAGGATTGGCCAAGGACCAAGCTATGGTGTATCGGAGAACCGTCGGGTAAGTGTTTTTTTTTTCTCTCTCTCTCTCTCCCACTGTGGCTCCATGTTGGCCTTTTCCCTCTCTTTTTAAATTTTTGGTAATTTGGTATGATCGCGTGTTTAGTTTCCCTCCCCTGATCCAGGTAGACGGGGATGACCTGCCGGCAGATGGGGGTGTACGTCATGCCAGGGGTTCCTGGGAAAACGGGGGAGGAATGTGGCAGGGCGGAGGGCGGGGCCGGGTCATGACACCCGGCCCCTAATCAGGCTGATTAGCCCGAGAGGAATAAGGGCCGACTCTGAGACGGCAGTGCGAGAGAGAGAGACAGAGAGAGAGAGATTTTTTAGCATATATATTCATCAGATGAAGGGTTTTGCATGTATATTTTAATCAGATGAGGTTTAATGATGAAAAAGGTTTATTAATATTCACAAGCTATGAAGTTGGAGACACGATGTTTGTGATGATGGAGCATGTTTCCATATAGTCGTGATTTCTATGCATGTCCATGCTTCAGTTTAAAACACTTGACTATCTAATCAGAACAACAAAATAGGCATTTAAGTGAGGACAAAACTATGGATGAATTTAATCAAAGATGAAAGATTTGGATCCCCAACATGATAATAAATTTGAGAGGCTGCTGTAATACTGTAGAACTAAACTACAGTTTCCATGAACTTAAATGCATATTATCTTGAGGAGTCCGCCTTTTTGTCATGGAGCAGCTGAAAAACCTCTTTGCTTCGGGGAGAGTTGTATTTGCTGTAATAAAGCAATTACACATTATGTTGTTAAATGCTGCCTGGTGACGTTGCAGAATAAGTGCAATAGCTCACATAATGAGGGCTCAAATAGCTAGACCCATTCGCCAACAGCCTCCACCTGGGAGTGCCCATGGACAAAGCAGTTCTGGTGGATTGTGAGGACTATGGGTGAAGAACTTTCGACCAATCAGGGCTACGTTTGAAGAACGTCTTTTTGAGCCAGTCGCGTCAAGCTCTCGCACACCTATACCATCCGACAAGCGCATTACCATCACGCTTTACAAGCTTGCAACATATGCTGAGTACCAAGTTGCTAGTGAGACCATCAATGTAAGCAAGACTACCGTGCAAATGGTCATGACACGTCATCGTTCATGCAAATAAAAATCCAGCTATAGAGTTTGCAGATCACCGATAGTTCCAATACTCAACTATCGGCACCGATTAATCTGTAAAACCGATATATTGGCCTGCTTCTAGATGCTCGGGCGTTACTAGGTCGCTCAAGTCAAAAGTGTCCACACAAACAATAACAGAAACACTAACAAAGCATACTGGACTACAAGTACAACACTCCCTGCTAGGCTCTGAGAGAACACAGACATACACACACACACACACACACACACACACACACACACACACACACACACATGCACATTTCACTCTGCAGCATCAAAAATGTGACACCACTCAGACATACTGTACATTAGCTATGCGGTGTCATTTCCACCCACTACTTTATGCCCAGCTAGACAGACATACCACACACACGCACAGCGTACCCTGCTATAAAACACACATACATATTTGTGCATGGACAGATTTTCCATGAGAGAGATTCATCCTTAAAGTCTGCCTAAACCCATAGCATACATAAGACACTTTCTTTTCTCTGTTAAGGTTATGGTTAATATATAGTCGATGGTCATTACAATTAGTTTAATGTAAAAACAATATTAGCCTATGGCTTCTGACTGGCTATGCAGAATTTATTTTTTTTTTTTTATCCCAATTTTGAATGGCCAATTCCCACTACTTAGTTGGTCCTCATGGTGGCACGGTTACTCACCTCAATCCGGGTGGCGGAGGACAAGTCTCAGTTACCTTCACTTCTGAGACCGTCAAACCGTGCATCTTATCACGTGACTCGTTGTGCATGACACCGCGGAGACTCACAGCATGTGGAGACTCATGCTACTCTCCACGATCCACACACAACTCACCACACGCCCCACCGAGAGCAAGAACCACATTATAGCGACCACGAGGAGGTTACCCCATGTGACTCTACCCTCCCTAGCAACCAGGCCAATTTGGTTGCCAAGTAGACATGGCTGGAGTCACTCAGCACACCCTGGATTCGAACTCACAACTCCAGGAGTGGTTGTCAGCATCAATACTCACTGAGCTACCCAGGCCCCGATGCTTTGCATAATCTCTAAGAGGAAGTGTGCACACATTTACTTTCCTAGCTGCTTCAGCCCCCCTAAAAATCTGTGACTTTGCAAACAGCACCAAAGTGTAATATTAATCTGCAGCCATATCGTCCTGTAGCTCAAGACTGGTTGCCCACTGAAGCTAAGCAGGGTTGAGCCTGGTCAGTACCTGGATGGGAGGCCTCCTGGGAGAAACTAAAGTTGCTGTTGGAAGAGGTATTAGGGAGGCTATCAGGGGGCGTTCACCTTGCGGTCTGTGTGGGTCCTAATACCCCAGTATAGTGATGGAGACACTATACTGTAAAATGCACCGTCCTTCAGATGAGACATTAAACCGAGGTCTTGACTCTCCAAAAGCAGTTCTCATAACGAGTATGGGTGTAACCCTGGTGTCCTGGTTAAATTTTCCCATTGGCCCATCTCAAGCATGGCCTCCTAATAATCCTAATCCACTAATTGGCTCTATGTCTCTACTCTCTCCTCTCCACCAATAGCTGGTGTGTGTACAGGTGCACTATGGCTGCCATTGCATCATCCAGGTGGATGCACTAAACTGCACTTGGGTTCATCTTCGTCTCGTCCTGTCTTCAATCAGCCTGCCCGAATGTTATATTTTATAATAGAAAATGAAATGTGCACATGTCATTGAGAGCTGAGACCCCCCCCCCCCCCCCCCCCCAATATTGAAACCCTAGAATCGCCCCTGCTCCCAACACATTTTCTATTTCTCTGTTTTCTGTACAGTCATTCGTGGAGACTGCCATGTCATTATTTAAACCACTATTTTCCACATTGGTCTAATATTGTGGTATAATATATCTCAGATAACCCTGCCCTTATATGGTCTGTAGCAACAATTAGAGCAGTGATTGATTGCTTTACATGTCAATCAGATGACTCCTCCTGTTTAAGTGGGTGGATCTTAGCTGGAATAAGCTGGACTTGATTTGCTGTGGTACAGCGTAGTTCTAGTGGGATGATTAGCAGCTGTACATCATCACACCATTAGCAGGGTAACTCCTAGCCAATCACAAGTAAGCCATTGCTTTATAAGTCTGCTCACAATCTATCACATTGCTGTTTTAGTGCACTAACACGGCAACCTCCTCCACCCCACCACCACAGGTTGTGTCCCGTCCTACACAGGGCTAGGCTCCTCACCCCTGCCTCCCATCTCCGGCAGGATATGTCAGTTCCGATTACAACTTCTTCGGACCGCCAGATGGGGTCTACGCCAAAGAGAGACATTACCTTTCTGTTTTATATTCATCAAATAAATGTCATCTTAAAGTTCACTCAAAGCTGCGAGTCTTCCTGATAGAAAGTCAAAGGTCTGGCTATATGTCTATCTAACCGTTCTACTCAAATGGTCCCATTAATCTTAAACAATTTGGATAAAACTTCAGTAAAATAATGAATGTAAACAAATCATGTTCACGTATTCAATTGTTTAGATCTCATGACTCATGATGAAGCAAGAACTCTCAAGAAATCTTCAGAGATTCATTTATAAAGGGCTCATATCATGAGAAATCATATTTCCCTGATTTTTCTTTAGATAAAACCACTTGATGTACCTTGAGAACACACTGTAGCTTTCAAACCGCAGTTCAAAAAGAACATTTAATGAAACTAAACGGCAAAAACAGCTTGGAAGTACAATTGATGCTATTATTCCTAAACATCAGAAGAACTTGTGATAAGAGTACAATGTGGAGAAGCATGTCAAAGCTGGTGCTGTTTACATTTATACATTTGGCAGATGCTTTTATCCAAAGCGACTTACAAAAGAGGAAAACATAAGCGAATCATCTTAAGGAGACAGCAGGTTGAAAAAGTGACATATTACAAAGTTTCACTAGCATCAGAATAGTATTCAAAACAGATTAAAGATTAACAAGAATTTTTTTTAGTGACTGGTTAAGTGCTCATGCAGAAGATGTGTTTTTAGCTGTTAGCTGATGTGTTTTGAAGACAGAAAGTGAGTCAGCTTCACGGATGGAGTTGGGAAAGTCATTCCACCAACGTGGTACGATGAAGCCGAAAGTCCGGGAAAGTGTTTTGGTGCCTCTTTGTGTTGGTGCATCAAGGCGGCGTTCATTAGCCGACCGCAGGCTTCTAGTGGGCGTGTAGCTCTGTAGAAATGACTTTAGGTGTGTTGGAGCAGACCCAGTGACTGTTCTGTATCCCAGTAACAGAGCCTTGGACTTGACACGTGCATCAACCGGCAGCCAGTGGCGCTCTCTTTGGTTCATTAAAGACCAGACGTGCTGCTGCATTCTGGATCATTTGCAGGGGTCTAATTGCACATGCAGGGTGTTCTGCGATGAGAGCATTACAGTAGTCCTGTCTAGAGATGACAAGTGATGGTGGAAGGGGTCCTAGGGAGGGTCGCTGAACTTTTCTGCATATCGCTGCCCCCTTCGGCATAATGCGGCGGCTCATTTCAGCTTAGTCCCGGATCTCTCGATG
>JAVLUX010000029.1:38567500-38577500 GCA_032164185.1 Moxostoma hubbsi
AATCAGAAAAATATGTTTTCAACTATTAATTTTGACAAAAATGTTATATATCATCTCGAACAAGAAGATCTTAGCTTTCTAATGACCCCTAGATTGAGCTTGTAGTCCACTCAGAGGCCGAGATATTCAATTAAATAATGAGGGTGTTGCTTGAACTGAAAATTAGACTGAATGTCTATGGACGAGCTCAATGTGTTAGAGCGCCCCCTACAGTTCACATCTGTGTATTGTGATGGAATGTGTTAGAGCTCCACCTACAGTTCACATCTGTGTATTGTGATGGAATGTGTTAGAGCTCCACCTACAGTTCACATCTGTGTATTGTGATGGAATGTGTTAGAGCGCCCCCTACAGTTCACATCTGTGTATTGTGATGGAATGTGTTAGAGCGCCACCTACAGTTCACATCTGTGTATTGTGATGGAATGTGTTAGAGCGCCACCTACAGTTCACATCTGTGTATTGTGATGGAATGTGTTAGAGCGCCACCTACAGTTCACATCTGTGTATTGTGATAGAATGTGTTAGAGCGCCACCTACAGTTCACATCTGTGTATTGGGATGGAATGTGTTAGAGCGCCACCTACAGTTCACATCTGTGTATTGGGATGGAATGTGTTAGAGCTCCACCTACAGTTCACATCTGTGTATTGTGATGGAATGTGTTAGAGCTCCACCTACAGTTCACATCTGTGTATTGTGATGGAATGTGTTAGAGCGCCCCCTACAGTTCACATCTGTGTATTGTGATGGAATGTGTTAGAGCGCCACCTACAGTTCACATCTGTGTATTGTGATGGAATGTGTTAGAGCGCCACCTACAGTTCACATCTGTATATTGTGATGGAATGTGTTAGAGCACCACCTACAGTTCACATCTGTGTATTGTGATGGAATGTGTTAGAGCGCCACCTACAGTTCACATCTGTGTATTGTGATGGAATGTGTTAGAGCGCCACCTACAGTTCACATCTGTGTATTGTGATGGAATGTGTTAGAGCGCCACCTACAGTTCACATCTGTATATTGTGATGGAATGTGTTAGAGCGCCACCTACAGTTCACATCTGTGTATTGTGATGGAATGTGTTAGAGCGCCACCTACAGTTCACATCTGTATATTGTGATGGAATGTGTTAGAGCACCACCTACAGTTCACATCTGTGTATTGTGATGGAATGTGTTAGAGCGCCACCTACAGTTCACATCTGTGTATTGTGATAGAATGTGTTAGAGCGCCACCTACAGTTCACATCTGTGTATTGTGATGGAATGTGTTAGAGCGCCACCTACAGTTCACATCTGTATATTGTGATGGAATGTGTTAGAGCGCCACCTACAGTTCACATCTGTGTATTGTGATGGAATGTGTTAGAGCGCCACCTACAGTTCACATCTGTATATTGTGATGGAATGTGTTAGAGCGCCACCTACAGTTCACATCTGTGTATTGTGATGGAATGTGTTAGAGCGCCACCTACAGTTCACATCTGTATATTGTGATGGAATGTGTTAGAGCACCACCTACAGTTCACATCTGTATATTGTGATGGAATGTGTTAGAGCGCCACCTACAGTTCACATCTGTGTATTGTGATGGAATGTGTTAGAGCGCCACCTACAGTTCACATCTGTGTATTGTGATGGAATGTGTTAGAGCGCCACCTACAGTTCACATCTGTGTATTGTGATGGAATGTGTTAGAGCGCCACCTACAGTTCACATCTGTGTATTGGGATGGAATGCGTTAGAGCGCCACCTACAGTTCACATCTGTGTATTGTGATGGAATGCGTTAGAGCGCCACCTACAGTTCACATCTGTGTATTGTGATGGAATGCGTTAGAGCACCACCTACAGTTCACATCTGTGTATTGTGATGGAATGCGTTAGAGCGCCACCTACAGTTCACATCTGTGTATTGTGATGGAATGCGTTAGAGCGCCACCTACAGTTCACATCTGTGTATTGTGATGGAATGCGTTAGAGCGCCACCTACAGTTTCCATCTGTGTATTGTGATGGAATGCGTTAGAGCGCCACCTACAGTTCACATCTGTGTATTGGGATGGAATGTGTTAGAGCGCCACCTACAGTTCACATCTGTGTATTGGGATGGAATGTGTTAGAGCACCACCTACAGTTCACATCTGTGTATTGTGATGGAATGTGTTAGAGCGCCACCTACAGTTCACATCTGTGTATTGTGATGGAATGTGTTAGAGCGCCACCTACAGTTCACATCTGTGTATTGTGATAGAATGTGTTAGAGCGCCACCTACAGTTCACATCTGTGTATTGGGATGGAATGTGTTAGAGCGCCACCTACAGTTCACATCTGTGTATTGGGATGGAATGTGTTAGAGCGCCACCTACAGTTCACATCTGTGTATTGGGATGGAATGCGTTAGAGCGCCACCTACAGTTCACATCTGTGTATTGTGACGGAATGCGTTAGAGCGCCACCTACAGTTCACATCTGTGTATTGTGACGGAATGCGTTAGAGCGCCACCTACAGTTCACATCTGTGTATTGTGACGGAATGCGTTAGAGCGCCACCTACAGTTCACATCTGTGTATTGTGACGGAATGCGTTAGAGCGCCACCTACAGTTCACATCTGTGTATTGTGACGGAATGTGTTAGAGCGCCACCTACAGTTCACATCTGTGTATTGTGACGGAATGTGTTAGAGCGCCACCTACAGTTCACATCTGTGTATTGTGACGGAATGTGTTAGAGCGCCACCTACAGTTCACATCTGTGTATTGTGACGGAATGTGTTAGAGCGCCACCTACAGTTCACATCTGTGTATTGGGATGGAATGCGTTAGAGCGCCACCTACAGTTCACATCTGTGTATTGGGATGGAAGATGGAATGCGTTAGAGTGCCACCTACAGTTCACATCTGTGTATTGGGATGGAATGCGTTAGAGTGCCACCTACAGTTCACATCTGTGTATTGTGATGGAATGTGTTAGAGCACCACCTACAGTTCACATCTGTATATTGTGATGGAATGTGTTAGAGCGCCACCTACAGTTCACATCTGTGTATTGTGATGGAATGCGTTAGAGCGCCACCTACAGTTCACATCTGTGTATTGTGATGGAATGCGTTAGAGCGCCACCTACAGTTCACATCTGTGTATTGTGATGGAATGCGTTAGAGTGCCACCTACAGTTCACATCTGTGTATTGTGATAGAATGTGTTAGAGCGCCACCTACAGTTCACATCTGTGTATTGTGATGGAATGTGTTAGAGCGCCACCTACAGTTCACATCTGTATATTGTGATGGAATGTGTTAGAGCGCCACCTACAGTTCACATCTGTGTATTGTGATGGAATGTGTTAGAGCGCCACCTACAGTTCACATCTGTATATTGTGATGGAATGTGTTAGAGCGCCACCTACAGTTCACATCTGTGTATTGTGATGGAATGTGTTAGAGCGCCACCTACAGTTCACATCTGTATATTGTGATGGAATGTGTTAGAGCACCACCTACAGTTCACATCTGTATATTGTGATGGAATGTGTTAGAGCGCCACCTACAGTTCACATCTGTGTATTGTGATGGAATGTGTTAGAGCGCCACCTACAGTTCACATCTGTGTATTGTGATGGAATGTGTTAGAGCGCCACCTACAGTTCACATCTGTGTATTGTGATGGAATGTGTTAGAGCGCCACCTACAGTTCACATCTGTGTATTGGGATGGAATGCGTTAGAGCGCCACCTACAGTTCACATCTGTGTATTGTGATGGAATGCGTTAGAGCGCCACCTACAGTTCACATCTGTGTATTGTGATGGAATGCGTTAGAGCGCCACCTACAGTTCACATCTGTGTATTGTGATGGAATGCGTTAGAGCGCCACCTACAGTTCACATCTGTGTATTGTGATGGAATGCGTTAGAGCGCCACCTACAGTTCACATCTGTGTATTGTGATGGAATGCGTTAGAGCGCCACCTACAGTTTCCATCTGTGTATTGTGATGGAATGCGTTAGAGCGCCACCTACAGTTCACATCTGTGTATTGGGATGGAATGTGTTAGAGCGCCACCTACAGTTCACATCTGTGTATTGTGATGGAATGTGTTAGAGCGCCACCTACAGTTCACATCTGTGTATTGTGATGGAATGTGTTAGAGCGCCACCTACAGTTCACATCTGTGTATTGTGATAGAATGTGTTAGAGCGCCACCTACAGTTCACATCTGTGTATTGGGATGGAATGTGTTAGAGCGCCACCTACAGTTCACATCTGTGTATTGGGATGGAATGTGTTAGAGCGCCACCTACAGTTCACATCTGTGTATTGGGATGGAATGCGTTAGAGCGCCACCTACAGTTCACATCTGTGTATTGTGACGGAATGCGTTAGAGCGCCACCTACAGTTCACATCTGTGTATTGTGACGGAATGCGTTAGAGCGCCACCTACAGTTCACATCTGTGTATTGTGACGGAATGCGTTAGAGCGCCACCTACAGTTCACATCTGTGTATTGTGACGGAATGCGTTAGAGCGCCACCTACAGTTCACATCTGTGTATTGTGACGGAATGTGTTAGAGCGCCACCTACAGTTCACATCTGTGTATTGTGACGGAATGTGTTAGAGCGCCACCTACAGTTCACATCTGTGTATTGTGACGGAATGTGTTAGAGCGCCACCTACAGTTCACATCTGTGTATTGGGACGGAATGTGTTAGAGCGCCACCTACAGTTCACATCTGTGTATTGGGATGGAATGCGTTAGAGCGCCACCTACAGTTCACATCTGTGTATTGGGATGGAAGATGGAATGCGTTAGAGTGCCACCTACAGTTCACATCTGTGTATTGGGATGGAATGCGTTAGAGTGCCACCTACAGTTCACATCTGTGTATTGTGATGGAATGTGTTAGAGCACCACCTACAGTTCACATCTGTATATTGTGATGGAATGTGTTAGAGCGCCACCTACAGTTCACATCTGTGTATTGTGATGGAATGCGTTAGAGCGCCACCTACAGTTCACATCTGTGTATTGTGATGGAATGCGTTAGAGCGCCACCTACAGTTCACATCTGTGTATTGTGATGGAATGCGTTAGAGTGCCACCTACAGTTCACATCTGTGTATTGTGATGGAATGCGTTAGAGCGCCACCTACAGTTCACATCTGTGTATTGTGATGGAATGTGTTAGAGCGCCACCTACAGTTCACATCTGTATAATGTGATGGAATGCGTTAGAGCGCCACCTACAGTTCACATCTGTGTATTGTGATGGAATGCGTTAGAGCGCCACCTACAGTTCACATCTGTGTATTGGGATGGAATGTGTTAGAGCTCCACCTACAGTTCACATCTGTATATTGTGATGGAATGCGTTAGAGCGCCACCTACAGTTCACATCTGTATAATGTGATGGAATGTGTTAGAGCGCCACCTACAGTTCACATCTGTATATTGTGATGGAATGTGTTAGAGCGCCACCTACAGTTCACATCTGTGTATTGTGATGGAATGCGTTAGAGCGCCACCTACAGTTCACATCTGTATAATGTGATGGAATGTGTTAGTGCGCCACCTACAGTTCACATCTGTGTATTGTGATGGAATGTGTTAGAGCGCCACCTACAGTTCACATCTGTGTATTGTGATGGAATGTGTTAGAGCGCCACCTACAGTTCACATCTGTGTATTGTGATGGCAGGTGATAGAGAAAGTGAGGTGGAGTGAACGGAACCAGAATTACATGTTTACAAATTTAGGGCAACAACAAAAAAAGATTAAAAAAACAACATTGTTTATTATACGTTTATAAACACATACAATATTACTTATCAATAATTTGAGTGTTTTTTTGGGCGGGGGGAACTTCTGATAAAACTAGACCAATTTTTTGCCTTTAGTGCGCAGTATGTGTGAATGATGAGCTTTTAAATTTCAGTATGAAAAATTGCATGTGGCAGCCCGAAAATGCAGAGTTTAGAAATGTTTAAATTAAAAGATGTTTTTGTGAATAAAATGTGTTTATATATTTGTTAAGATTTTATTTTGGTTGTTTAAGACGTATTTGCAAATAAATGTTTCAAACATTTATTATTTTGGCTGTATCAATTATACGATGTGTTTGTTTTTTTAATAAAAAAAACATTTGAAAACTTTTTTAGATGTGCTTTCTAAAATGTTAGGTAACAACCAGGGCTGGACTGAGAAGAGACATCGGCCCGGGATTTTACATAGCAAGGGTTCGCTGTCCTTTTCTGCATATCGCGCCGCCGCGTTGTGGTCCGTTCCGCATAACGTGGCGGCTCATTTTAGCTTAATGCGACCCATCCGGCCTGTTTCGCTGGCAACCCACCGGCCCGCTCGGTTCTCCCGATGGCCAGTCCGCCCCTGATCGGCCCCAAAGTGCATCAGCCCACCAGGAAAATGCCCGGTATGCCAGATTACCAATCCAGCCATGGATACAATGTAACATAGCTGCTACAAAAATGCAACATTGTGAAATAGTGTTAAAAAAAAAAAAATTGGGGGGGGGGGGAGTATTTAATGTACATAAAAATCTGAAGTATACATCCAAATATATATATACACACATTTTATTATTGTTATTATTTTGTGAAGTTTCCAGAAAGTTTTTGAATGCTTCCAAAACGCAACATTTCAAACTATTCAAAAGTATACAGCAAAATCCAAAGAAAATCAAGGTTTTATTGAATGGTTTGGTGGTGCACAGGAACTGTGTGGAACAACTGAAACAACAACTTTATTTTTTAGTTCCTTTTCTTTACAGTGTAGGAGTTTCTGAGTCTGTCAGCGCCGGCAGCTACGGCAATTTGAGGCTAATATAGCAGCGGCTATCTAACGTCAGTCACATAATGAACCAATCAGAGAAACAGATCCACCTCAGAGGATAACTTTATCCTCAGTTTCATTACATTCTCTCTCTCTCTTCCAGGAGTTTCAGGCTTTAAGGCTCAGTTGAACTCTGCAATATTTTCCATTTGGAAGCATAAAAGCATCCGGGACACCTGAACTCATTTGCTGACTCAGTGGAGGAAAAGACAAACAGAGGTTTCATCGTCCAAATGTAATCAGTTTCCCATCAGCAGCAGATTTCTAAACCTCATTTTAGTGTTGTTAAATCCCAGCCGGGATGTTTGTGTTGTTTGTGTTCTTTCCTTCCAGTTGGACCAGCAGGATTTGGAATAGTCTGTGTGATCACTATTACTCATACTGACCTGAACGATTCCCTCGGTGCTTTTGCTGTCCCTTTTCTCAAATAAACCTTAATCTGGTTAAAGAGGCTAAGATGAAGCAGGACAACTGAAACCAATAGATTTGACAACATCACTGCTAAACCAGCCTAAGATGGGAATGTTTGGAAAACCCTTTGACAGCAGTACGTTTTGCAGTTCACCTTTATGTGGATGATGTTTTCCTTAATCATTATATCCTCGCTGTTTGACTCAGGATATGTTGTCTGACTGTTATATGTGTCCTTTCAGAGGGTCATGATGTGTTGCTTATGTCCCTCTCTGCAGCTCTGGGGGAAACTCTGTAGCATCTGGACCGGCGAGCGTTTCTGTGGTTCCGGAAAGGAAGTAATGATCCGTGGAGCAGGTATCCGCTGCTGTTTATCCCTAGAGCGATCTCTGCTAATAATAAACGCCAGCGCGCCGCTCCACAGACAAACACAGCAGCAACTGCACTTCAGAAACTTACACGACACCTGACGGGGCCTGCAGTCTTGGGGATCTCGATAAGAATGAAACTTATTTTCTGTAAGTTTGACTGACACTTATAAACTTTCTTTATCTTCAGACTGAGCACTGATCTTTGGTGTTTTGTTGGTGTAAATACATTATATTCCACAAAACTTTAGCTAGCGTTCTATCTGTCTGTCTGTCTGTCTGTCTGTTCCACTATTTGTCTGTCTGTCATTCTTCATTCTACTTATCTGTCTGTTGTCCTGTCTATCTGTCATTCAATCTGTCTGTCTGTCTGTCTGTCTGTATATCGTTCTATGAATCTGTCTGTCTATCTTTCTGTCTGTCTGTCTGTCTGTCTGTCCATCTTTCTTTCTTTCTGTCTGTCTGTCTGTCTGTCTATTTGTCCATCTTTCTTTCTGTTTGTCTATCTGTCTGTCTGTCTGTCTATTTGTCCATCTTTCTTTCTGTCTGTCTGTCTGTCTATCTTTCTATCTGTATATCTCTCTAACTATCTGTCTGTCTGTCTGTCTGTCTATTTTTCTGTCTGTCTGTCTGTCCATCTTTCTTTCTGTCTGTCTGTCTATTTGTCCATCTTTCTGTCTGTCTGTCTGTCTGTCTATCTGTCATTCTCTCTATCTGTCTGTCTGTCTGTATATCGTTCTATGAATCTGTCTGTCTGTCCATCTTTCTTTCTGTCTGTCTGTTTGTCTATCTGTCTGTCTGTCTGTCTGTCTGTCTGTCTGTCTATTTGTCCATCTTTCTGTCTGTCTGTTTGTTTGTCTATCTTTATATCTGTATATCTCTCTAACTATCTGTCTGTCTGTCTGTCTGTCTGTCTGTCGTTCTCTCTGTCTGTCTTTCAATCTGTCTGTCTGTATATCGTTCTATGAATCTGTCTGTCTGTCTATCTTTCTGTCTATCTTTCTTTCTGTCTGTCTGTCCATCTTTCTTTCTGTCTGTCTGTCTATTTGTCCATCTTTCTGTCTGTCTGTCTGTCTGTCTGTCTGTCGTTCTCTCTGTCTGTCTTTCAATCTGTCTGTCTGTCTGTATATGGTTCTATGAATCTGTCTGTCTGTCTATCTTTCTGTCTATCTTTCTTTCTGTCTGTCTGTCTATTTGTCTATCTTTCTGTCTGTCTGTCTGTCTGTCTATTTGTGTATCTTTCTGTCTGTCTGTCTGTTTGTCTATCTTTCTATCTGTCTGTCTGTTTGTCTGTCTGTCTGTCATTCTCTCTGTCTTTCAATCTGTCTGCCTGTCTGTATGTCTGTATATCGTTCCATGAATCTGTCTGTGAGACAGATAGACAGAAAGATGGACAAATAGACAGACAGACAGACAGACAGATAGAAAGACAAGTAGATTCTCTCTATCTGTCTAATATGGAATTTTCCAACAACTTTGTCTAACATTGTGTAAAGGTTAGGAACAAACATAATATATTTATATATAATAAAATAACCTAACATGAATGATTCATACTTATGATGCTTATAATAATCGATAAATGTTCTCTCAAGGTTAAGCCCAAACATTCTAAGTGCAATATTGTCTGTAGACACTTTTTTCCACAATGTAACTTTCGAAAATATTTTAAGAGCATAAATTTGTTAGCTGGTAATATTCCTGCAACATTTCACATCATGTCTGACATCAGTGATGCCAAATGCTGTTTGTGTTTCATGTGAGGTTTGAATATGCAAAAGTGCAAATGAGATTTCAGCAAATAATGAGTTGAATTGTGTTCCTCACACATCATTTGACTCAATGAACAATGACTTGTTTCATTAAAACACTTCTGGAATGTTTCATCATTATAGATGCACTTGTCAAAGAGAAGGTTTTAAAACATGACAGTAAAAAGTTTGCTGTTGTTTTTAATGTGTTGCACTGCTGTTCTAAAAGAGCGCACCAGATCATTTAGACGATCATGAGAGCTGGATGACAACGATCCGTCACCTTTGAGAATCTTTATTGATTACGATCTTTAAAAAGTCAAACTCTCTTCTCTAATGCGAAACGCCCTCTCTTGTGGAAGTCGTCTTGAAACGTGTTAAAAAGTTTCAGTTTAAGACGTTCTAGAGAACAAGAGTTCTTTACTGAACCAGTAAAGCCCGTTAGCTGCAGGTCATTTGCATAAAATCATATTGATTTATGGGTTACACACGAGGAATTTAACTTTGATCTGATCGTCACCGTTCCTCTTTTGAGACCTTTTGTTCAGGATGAATGAATACATGAAGATACAGCTTCAACACCTTCCAAATGCAAGAAAATGCATTGCGTGATTCTC
>JAVLUX010000029.1:38582500-38597500 GCA_032164185.1 Moxostoma hubbsi
GGTTATTGGACTAATGAAATTACTCTCCTGTGTTGACATTCTTTAAACTCCAATTCGGTAAATTCATCTTCCTGTGGTTCATCCTTTGGCGTGTGGCCAATTCAATTCTAATTCCATCTCATGAGCTGAAAGGGAGCCAATTCTTAAAGTCAGTATTTTGCTCAATTCTGCTGGATTTTCCTGCTAGTCCAGAGGATATCTGTAAGGGTCAGAAGTTTCTGGGGGGGCACAAGGAAAATCTAGACTCGGCTATGACCAGGGCTGGACTGGGAAGAGAAATCAGCCTGGGATTTTATACATAACAACTAGCCCAAAAATTGAGCTGGGGGTGGGGGGGTGGGGGGGGTTGTTCGCTGTCCTTTGTCCTGACTGTTTTGTGGTCTGTTTTGCATAACGAGGCGGCTAATTTTAGCTTATCGCGGCCCAGCTGACCCACCGGCCCACTCGGTTCTCCTGATGGCCAGTCCACCACTGATCGGACCAAAAGTACGTTGCCCCACCGGGAAAATGCCCAGTAATGCCAGATTACCAGTCCAGCCCTGGCTATGACCACAAAATGACATGGTTGCTTTATTATTTGCCTTCTATAATGTTTATAGACTAATGTTATTGTTTGCTTTTTCTGACACTATCGGTGAGGTTGAAGGTTGAGGGTAGGGAGGTCAGTTTTGTTAATTTGAAAACTCAATAGAGCATTAACCATAAACATCTCATCTGTTTAGGAGAACATTTAACTCACTTTAGCGCCACTCTGTGTGCACATAATATCATTTTGCTAAAATGTCGCCACAGTCAAACAATTTTCATGAGATAAGGTTTTAATAATTTCTTTTGAATCATATTTGTAAAAAAAAAAATTGTAAATAGTACCTAGAACAACTCTTAAGCCAAGTGTACACTACGCGACTTGCAGTCGGTGCCCTGTGACTCACAGTCCATTCAGTGTGCTGGTGCGAACACTTCGGGACTGTATTGTCCCAACTACTCAATCGCTCATCATTGAGGATTCTGCGGTGTGTCCTCTGAGTCCTCTTGCCTGGACGGCCACTTCTAGTGAGAGTACCTATAGTACTAAATCATCTCCATTTATAGACAGTTTGTCTAACTGTGAACAGATGAATATCTAACGGCCACTTCTAGAGAGAGTACCTATAGTACTAAATCATCTCCATTTATAGACAGTTTGTCTAACTGAGGACAGATGAATATCTAATGGCCACTTCTAGTGAGAGTATCTATAGTACTAAATCACCTCCATTTATAGACAGTTTGTCTAACTGTGGACAGATGAATATCTAACGGCCACTTCTAGTGAGAGTACCTATAGTACTAAATCACCTCCATTTATAGACAGTTTGTCTAACTGTGGACAGATGAATATCTAATGGCCACTTCTAGTGAGAGTACCTATAGTACTAAATCATCTCCATTTATAGACAGTTTGTCTAACTGTGGACAGATGAATATCTAACGGCCACTTCTAGTGAGAGTACCTATAGGACTAAATCATCTCCATTTATAGACAGTTTGTCTAACTGTGAACAGATGAATGTCTAACGGCCACTTCTAGAGAGAGTACCTATAGTACTAAATCATCTCCATTTATAGACAGTTTGTCTAACTGTGAACAGATGAATGTCTAACGGCCACTTCTAGTGAGAGTACCTATAGTACTAAATCATCTCCATTTATAGACAGTTTGTCTAACTGTGAACAGATGAATATCTAACGGCCACTTCTAGTGAGAGTACCTATAGTACTAAATCATCTCCATTTATAGACAGTTTGTCTAACTGTGGACAGATGAATATCTAATGGCCACTTCTAGTGAGAGTACCTATAGTACTAAATCATCTCCATTTATAGACAGTTTGTCTAACTGTGGACAGATGAATATCTAACGGCCACTTCTAGTGAGAGTACCTATAGTACTAAATCATCTCCATTTATAGACAGTTTGTCTAACTGTGAACAGATGAATGTCTAACGGCCACTTCTAGAGAGAGTACCTATAGTACTAAATCATCTCCATTTATAGACAGTTTGTCTAACTGTGAACAGATGAATGTCTAACGGCCACTTCTAGTGAGAGTACCTATAGTACTAAATCATCTCCATTTATAGACAGTTTGTCTAACTGTGAACAGATGAATATCTAACGGCCACTTCTAGTGAGAGTACCTATAGTACTAAATCATCTCCATTTATAGACAGTTTGTCTAACTGTGGACAGATGAATATCTAACGGTCACTTCTAGTGAGAGTACATATAGTACTAAATCATCTCCATTTATAGACAGTTTGTCTAACTGTGGACAGATGAATATCTAACGGCCACTTCTAGAGAGAGTACCTATAGTACTAAATCATCTCCATTTATAGACAGTTTGTCTAACTGTGGACAGATGAATATCTAACGGTCACTTCTAGTGAGAGCACCTATAGTACTAAATCATCTCCATTTATAGACAGTTTGTCTAACTGTGGACAGATGAATATCTAACGGCCACTTCTAGTGAGAGTACCTATAGTACTAAATCATCTCCATTTATAGACAGTTTGTCTCACTGTGGACAGATGAATATCTAACGGCCACTTCTAGTGAGAGTACCTATAGTACTAAATCATCTCCATTTATAGACAGTTTGTCTAACTGTGGACAGATGAATATCTAACGGCCACTTCTAGTGAGAGTACCTATAGTACTAAATCATCTCCATTTATAGACAGTTTGTCTCACTGTGGACAGATGAATATCTAACGGCCACTTCTAGTGAGAGTACCTATAGTACTAAATCATCTCCATTTATAGACAGTTTGTCTAACTGTGGACAGATGAATATCTAACGGCCACTTCTAGTGAGAGCACCTATAGTACTAAATCATCTCCATTTATAGACAGTTTGTCTAACTGTGAACAGATGAATATCTAACGGCCACTTCTAGAGAGAGTACCTATAGTACTAAATCATCTCCATTTATAGACAGTTTGTCTAACTGTGGACAGATGAATATCTAACGGTCACTTCTAGAGAGAGTACCTATAGGACTAAATCATCTCCATTTATAGACAGTTTGTCTAACTGTGGACAGATGAATATCTAACAGCCACTTCTAGTGAGAGTATCTATAGTACTAAATCATCTCCATTTATAGACAGTTTGTCTAACTGTGAACAGATGAATATCTAACGGCCACTTCTAGAGAGAGTACCTATAGTACTAAATCATCTCCATTTATAGACAGTTTGTCTAACTGTGGACAGATGAATATCTAACGGTCACTTCTAGAGAGAGTACCTATAGGACTAAATCATCTCCATTTATAGACAGTTTGTCTAACTGTGGACAGATGAATATCTAACAGCCACTTCTAGTGAGAGTATCTATAGTACTAAATCATCTCCATTTATAGACAGTTTGTCTAACTGTGAACAGATGAATATCTAACGGCCACTTCTAGAGAGAGTACCTATAGTACTAAATCATCTCCATTTATAGACAGTTTGTCTAACTGTGGACAGATGAACATCTAACGGCCACTTCTAGTGAGAGTACCTATAGTACTAAATCATCTCCATTTATAGACAGTTTGTCTAACTGTGGACAGATGAATATCTAAACTCTTCCAGATAACTTTGTAACCCTTTCCCAAACACACTGGTATGAAGATGAGTTTTGGGTGCTCCGATCACAAATGTACAAGTGAGACATCACCGTTACAGCTGGTCGTCTCTTTCGACACTTGTTTGGATTTTGAGGAGAGAGTCTCCGATTTAATGAGGACATACATCAATCACCAATCAAAGATGAGAAAAACTGGAGCACAGTTTCTCTTAATATTCCCAAACATGATGTTTTGAGTTATTTTAGTGCAGTACCTGTAACTTAGCTTCAAATGTGCGTGCTTCTCATATCTTTGTCCCCATTGTACATGTTCAGGCATAAAATGTTCAGATCATATGCTTATTTCCTTTTAATCCTCACGCAGCCGGTGGAAAAACAGCCGTTTCAGCTGCCCTTAGCATCGTCCCAAAAATGCATCTTATAATTAAGGTGACGAAATTCCTTTTCAAACTCATGCAGTTTCTTCTTGATAATATGTCAAAAAACATGATACGGCTCTCACTTGTTTTCACACTTTAATGGCACCATTAAACAATTATATCAAAATGTCTAAAAAAAAAAAAAAAAAAAAAAAAAAGAGTATTTTTTTGCTTGCTATCTAACAATAAGCATCTGGTACCAACCTCCATAATAATAGAGATGTGGGTGATTTTTTTGTCTTCTGCTTACTAATACCTTTCTCTCCTCTTGCGCTTTCTCTATATTTAATTGGCTGTGGCTCATTGTCGGTCTTTCACTCGTCGGGACAGTGCGCACACCTGACGACAAGATGTCTAGATGTCAAGCAGTTTTGAAAACTGTCTTAGCGTCTGGGACTAGTCTCGGCCCGTCGCAGGAGTGCGCACACATCAAGACGTTCGTCATGAGATCCGAGATTTCTCGTCACAGACCAGTCGCCCACTCAAAACATCAAAGCAGACGAGCTTGAGTCATATAGTGTACACTAGGCGTTAAACATTCACACTCGTTGATTTCTCAGTGTGCATTCACTGCAGCCTTTGATAATGATGCTCATCAACACAGCGCTTGTTTAAAAATGCTGCAGTGGATGCAGTTATTGATTCAGATTTTAAACAAGGAGGCAGAAACTGATGGCTTGCTCATCCAATTTCTGGTGCCAAACGAGTCATTTGTTGGAACCCCACGGCTCCTGACAGGCACGGTCCCCATTAGCAGCAAATTAGCTTTTGAAAGGATGTTGTACAGATGAGTTGATTGGATTTTCTCAGTGATGTGCTCTTTTATTTTGAAGTGTCAGAGAGTGTGAGAGAGAGAGAGAGAGAGAGAGAGAGAGAGAGAGAGATTGGCAAACAGCCTGCCCACATGCGTTGTAGTTGTTTTGCACTGTTTGGGCATGTTTGTCCAGTCTAACTGTTGTTTTCTCAAAGCAATTAGTTAAACCATCCAAACAGAATGTCATGACAGCTAATAGCTCTGCACAGGTAGTTAAGTGCAGTTTATATTTCCATTATGCCATTATGGAACTCAGCTTTCAGCATTAAAACTCTGAAAACATCACATTCACTTAAAGGGGTCATGTAGTACATTTGATATCATTTATTTCCTCCTGGGGTCTACTTGAGCCAAAAACAGACATTATTTACTGCTTCAGCTCAGACATATTCTTAGGATGTCTGGTGTGAACGGCTCTCTTGAGGTCACTCCTCAGCATCTCTATTGGGTTAGGTCTGGGCTCTGTCTGGGACACTCCAAAAGGTGGATTTTCTTTTTTTGAAGTCATTCTGTATTGGATTTACTTTGATGTTTAGGGTCATTGTCCTGCTGCATCACCCAACTTCTACTGAGCGTCTGCTGGCGCACAGCCACCCTGACATTGTCCTGTAGGATATCTTGATAAACTTGGGAATTAATTTTTCCCTCCATGATGGCAAGTGGTTCAGGCCCCAAAGCAGCAAAGCAGCCCAAAATCACGATGCCCCCTCTACCGTACTTCCCCGTTGGGATGATGTTTTCATGTTGGTGTTCAGTGCCCTTTTTATGCCATACGTAGTGCTGCGTGTTCCTCCCAAACAATTCAACCTTAGTTTCATTAGACCACAAAACATTTTCCCAGTAGGGTTGTGGAGCATCAAGGTGGTCTTTGGCAAACTTCAAGTGTGCAGCAATGTTATGTTGGAAAGCAGCGGCTTCCTTCGTCATGTCCTGCCATGAACACCATACATGTTTAATGTTTTCTGTATAGTCGACTCATGAACAGAGATGTTAACCAGTTCCAATGATTCCTGCAAGTCTTTATCTGTCACTCAAGGGTCTTTTTTACCACACTGAGCATTCTGCGCAGTGTCCTTTGAGTCATCTTGGCTGGACAGCCACTTCTAGAGAGAGTACCTATAGTACTAAATCGCATAATTTATAGATAGCTTGTCTATCTGTGGACAGATGAATATCAAACTCTTTGACATAACTATGTAACCCTTTCCAGCTTTATGTCAAGCAACAATTCTAGATCGCAGGTCTTCTGAGATCTCATGGTCCACATCTGAGTCTTTAGCCTCAGGTTCACTTACCTTTTCCACAGCACTGCGAATGTTAAATGGGATGTGTTCAATAAAGACATGAAATATTAGGATTGTTTGTGTGTTGTTAGCTTAAGTACATTGTGTTTGTCTATACTAGTGACTTTGATGAAGTTCAGATCACATTTTATGACCAATAAATGCAGAAAACCAGCTAATTCCAAAGCGTTCACATACTTTTTCTTTCCACTGCATGTGCATGTGAATATAAATTTTGGACCAGTTTTTTTATATATATATATGATTAATGAGTACTAGGCCTATATATATATGCCTAGTACTCATTAATCTTTATTAATAATAGATATGTGTGCTGCTGTATTTTGTGGATGAGTGTCTTTTGAAGATTGTTGAAGAGTACAAGAACCGAATGTTCCAGGTAAAATCTGTTTGGAAAAAGAGATGCAGCAAGTGAGATCTGTTTGGTGTGTTTTAAGAGCTTCAGTTTCAATCAGAGCAAAGTCCCGAAGATCTGTTTCATCACATCAAGGATACTGAAATCAGAGTATGAGAATTTACTGAAGGATTTACATTAATTTACATTTACATTCATCATGATTACAGAGATGTGTTACAGTCAGTACCGCTGCTCCCTATAAGCAGACTATGCAGGGCCGGGTCGTGATTCTACACACCCTGTCCCTTATCAGGCTAATCAAGCTACCGTGAGGGATAAAGGCCGACCGCGGAGGATGGTGCGGGAGACAGTTACACTGGTGCCGAAACCCGGGAAGGGGGAGCGATACACCGTAGTAGAGTTATCACCACTACTGACCACCCCAACGGAGCAGCCGCGGCCATCTGCCAGGGGACGAGGAGCCCGGCCGCCTGCAAGTGGAGGAAACGGTCAGGGCCGCTGCCAGGGGTGGAGGAGTCCCCTACCAGCCGCTGACACAGGGTTTGAGACCACTGACCATGAGCGGGGAGGGGCTCGCTGCTGACCGCCTGGAGTGGGAGACCCCTTCTGTTCCCCAAGAACGCGGTGGGCGTTTCGTCCACCAGGGGCTGGAGGACTGCCTCCGATCTGCCCGGGGGTGAGCGGCTGTCGTCCGCCTGAGAGGGTGGAGGAGTGATCGAGAACCATGCAACGGTGTATCAGAGAACCGGCGAGTACGTTTTTTTTTTCTCTCTCTCTCTCTCTCTCACTGCTCCTCTGCATTGGCCTTTTCCCTCTCTTTAAAATGTTACAGTGTTTTCCCCTTGCCCCCTCCCTCATCCAGGTAGACAGGGATGACCTGCTGACAGATGGGGCGGAAGGCACGCCCCTCCCTAGGGAAAGGGGGGGGGGGGTGTACGTCATGCCGGGGGCACCCCAGCCTGAGAGAACGAGGGCGGAATGTGGCAGGACGGAGGGCGGGGCCAGGTCGTGATTCTACACACCCGGTCCCGTATCAGGCTAATCAAGCCTCCGAGAGGGATAAAGGCCGACTGCGGAAGATGGTGCGGGAGAGAGAGATAGTTTACGGACATGTCCGTCATGTGTGTGTTTTGTCTTTTGTTTAAGTTCATTAAAATATTATTTACATTGCCAAGCCAGTTCTCGCCTCCTCCTTTCCACTGAACTGTGTTACAGGCACCAACTCCCTAGGGGGGCACCATCTTACCCTAGGAGGGCACCAGAAAGTCCCCTGGCTGCCCTTACTCGCATGTTATACGTTATTCAAGGACCCGAAAGCAGTTGTGGAACACAGACGATCGCTTCACGCTCATATCACGCGAACTACAGCGTGATTGTTGAGCGATGGAAAAAGGTCATGTGCTCTGATGAGTCTAGATTTTTCCTACTCCAAAGCAATGTGCACATCAGTGTAAGAAGGGAAGTGCATGAATGCACCATCTTATGATCTGGGGATGCTTGAATTGGTCAGGTCGAGGATCAGCAAAGTTATGTGGCAATAAACTGAAGTCAGCTGATTACCTGAATGTACTGAATGACCAGGTTATACCCCATCAATGGATTTGATCTTCCCTGATGGCACGGGCATATTCCAGCACGACAATGCCAAGATTCATCAGGCACAAATCATGAAAGAGTGTTTCAGGGAGCATGAGGAATCATTTTCACACAAAGTCCTGAACTTAACCCAATTGAAAGTCTTTGGGATGTGCTGTTGAAGACTTTACAGAGTGGACTGACTCTCCTGTCATCAATACAAGATCTCAGCCAAACATTAATCCAACTCTGGATGGAAATAAATGTTGTGATGTTGCACAAAGTTGTCGAAACAATGCCATGATGAATGAATGGAGTTCCACCCTGCAATTGCTGTAATAAAACAGAAATGAAGAACAGGGGAAGAGTCAACAAGTATAGATACAAGTAAAGATTTTCCGCTCTGCCATAACTCTCTCTCTCTCTATTTCTCATTCCTGTTTCGTGTAAGATGCTGAAAACCCAGGCTGCAGTGAGCACATCCATGTCTCTGCTCATTTTTCTGTTTTTTCTGGTCTGTTGAACATCTGAGGTCCCCAGATGCTTCTCTGCTGCTCACTGTGACTGTCAGAGTCTCGTCTGACACTCTTCAAAATCCACATTCCTACATACACTTTCACACACATCTCATATCACCAAGATGTAACAGCTGCCAATATGTCTATGCATCCATACACTTGTATCTGTCTTCTTTCTCTGTTTTGGTCCTTGTCGCATTGTGCACTCTTAAAATGATTTAGAATTTTTTTTACCTATGCAGTAGAAAATCCTGTTTATATTACTGTTAAAAAATAAATAAATGGTAGCTGCACTGTGTGTGTATATATATATATATATATATATATATATATATATATATATATATATATATATATATATACAGTTGTGGCCAATGGTGCTGGATCTTTAATGTTTTGGGGCTGTTTTTCTGCCAGAGCTCATGGGCATCTTATTTGGATACGTGGCATCATGGACTCTATCATATACAAACAGATAGACAATCTAAACCTGGCTGCCTCTGCCAGAAAGCTTACAATGGGGTATAAATATGAGGTAACACATAGGCCAAATTCCCTTAATCATAAATCACAGTGGGTTAGACTAAAGAATATTGTTCTGATGTGAGGCAAAAGATTGTTGAGCTTCACAAAATGGGAAAATGCCCATTTCCACAATCAGGGCAATAATTAACATGTTCCAATCAACTGGAGATCTTAAGAATCGGACTGGAAAAGGACGTGCGTCTCTATTGTCTCCATGCACGGTGAGGAGGATGGTTCAAATAATCTCCAAGGATCACAGCTGGAGAATTGATGAAATTTGTTAGGTCTTGGGGACAGAAAGTCTCATAAAAAATATCAGACATTGCCTACTTCACCACAAGTTGTTTGGGAGGGTTTCCAGAAAAACAGCCTCTGCTCTCTTCCAACTCAAGCATCTTAAGTTTGTCAGACACTACAGGAACTTCAAATGCAACCGGGTTCTATGGTCAGATGAAACAAATAAAAAGCTTTTTGGCAGCAAACACCAGAGATGTGTTTGGCACACATAGAGATGAAGTACCCCTCCTGCGCATCTTATTTGCATACATGGCATCATGGACTCTATCGTATACCAACAGATTGAAAATCTGAACCTGGCTGCCTCTGCCACAAAGCTTAAAATGGGCCGTGATTGGATCTTCCAGCAGCTTATTTTATGTGTAGATTATGTGTATATTATGTGTATTTTATGTGTAGATTATTTGTAGATTATATGTATTTTATGTGTTGATTATGTGTAGATTATGTGTAGATTATGTGTAGATTATGTGTATTTTATGTGTAGATTATGTGTATTTTATGTGTATTTTATGTGTATTTTATGTGTAGATTATGTGTATTTTATGTGTAGATTATGTGTATTTTATGTGTAGATTATGTGTATTTTATGTGTATTTAATGTGTAGATTATGTGTAGATTATGTGTAGATTATGTGTAGATTATGTGTATTTTATGTGTAGATTATGTGTAGATTATGTGTATTTTATGTGTAGATTATGTGTAGATTATGTGTATTTTATGTGTATTTTATGTGTAGATTATGTGTATATTATGTGTATTTTATGTGTAGATTGTGTATTTTATGTGTATTTTATGTGTAGATTATGTGTATATTATGTGTATTTTATGTGTAGATTGTGTATTTTATGTGTATTTTATGTGTAGATTATGTGTATTTTATGTGTAGATTGTGTATTTTATGTGTATTTTATGTGTAGATTATGTGTATATTATGTGTAGATTATGTGTATTTTATGTGTAGATTATGTGTATTTTATATGTAGATTATGTGTATTTTATGTGTATTTTATGTGTAGATTATGTGTATTTTATGTGTATTTTATATGTAGATTATGTGTATATTATGTGTATTTTATGTGTAGATTATGTGTATTTTATGTGTAGATTATGTGTATATTATGTGTAGTTTATGTGTAGATTATGTGTAGATTATGTGTATATTATGTGTAGATTATGTGTATATTATGTGTAGATTGTGTATTTTATGTGTAGATTATGTGTATTTTATGTGTATTTTATGTGTAGATTATTTATAGATTACGTGTTTTTGAAACTTTCATGCCAATAAAGCCCATTGAATTGAATAGAGAGAGAGGGAGAGAGAGAGAGAGGTAGAGTGAGGTAGAGAGAGAGAGAGAGAGAGAGAGAGAGAGAGAGAGAGCGGTAGAGAGAGGGAGAGAGATAGAGAGAGAGCGGTAGAGAGAGGGAGAGAGATAGAGAGAGAGAGAGAGAGAGAGAGAGAGAGAGGTAGAGTGAGGGAGAGAGAGAGAACAGACTGACTTGTCATTTCCATGGTATAATCAAACTGAAGGTGATGGATGAAGGCACATGTGTGTGATTACATTTTCAAACAAACCCAGTAGAGCAACAGGAACAGGAAAGGCCGTCGGTCCTATTAATATTTCTGTCACTCAATTACCAGTCATGCACCACGGTCTGAGAGCAGGTTATTACTTTATATATCATTTTCTTATTACCACCACTGCTTGCAAATTTCAGTCACAGTCTAACTCTAAAGTATTATTATAATAAAAGAGCTGGGTTCATGCAAGAGGGAAAATCACAATTGAGATGTATTTAATACCACTGTTGTTTCTCCAAGACAGCAATGAGTTGAAAAGAAGATCAAATGAAGACTTTTACTGAAGTCTCCTGCTTCTCAGATGTTTCAGACCCCAGTGATCTCACATTTGTTTCGTCTGGAGTTTCAAAAGAGATCTCAAAATTGTTCCAATACCAAATGATCTTATGGCGCTGGGAATAAAAACTGATTCTCGGAGCTCATTACCTGTCAAACACACGACTCGAAGTCCCCCCTCTTGTTCTTCTCTGTGGATGTTTGGCAAGCCCTATCCCACCTAACAGGGAACGTTCCAACAACTTTGGCTAACATTATTTAAAGGTTTGGGGGGAAAAAAATTATATAAAACGTTAATGGAACATCCTTATAACGTTATTAACCTTAAAAAACGTTCTACTAATGTTAAGAAAACTGGACATTTTCATGTTCCCACAACCAAATACTAACGTTAGGAAAACGTTCTTAGAACATAAAATTGTTAGCTGGGATGTATGACTGATGGATAAATGCCTGTTTTTAAGCCTGTGTCCCAAAGATCTGTCACCTGAAGCTACATGATCTCGAGTTTGGAGCGGGTCTAATTACACTTGACCTTATCAGTGCCTGCACACACATGGCCTGAACCGACTTAATTAACCACGTCGTGATGGATTCACCCGTCACACTTTGCTTTCGGCAGGTAGAACGTTTATCTGTGCTCTCATGAGAGAGTTTATTGCTTTGGTTAAATTTAGGAAGTGGAACAACTCTTTCAAGTAGTGGAGCACCGAGGTCAAACAGCAGACATCACAAAGCTCTGTTCCAAAACCTAGTGAGCTGCCTACCTAGACAGATCTTCAACGCTATATTGGGGCGAAAATTGGTACGTGTCATCACCATTACGCCCTGAGGTTACCTGCTGCATTTTGGCACACTGCCTCCTACTGGTCAGGAGATTGCTATTTTGTCTTATAACTCTTGAACGCTTTCCTGCGTGATAACCATCATGCCCAGATTGCACCTCAGCAGTTTCAGAACAGTTCCACATACTGGACAAAAATTCTAAGAACTAGCTATTTTTAGTTATGTTTTAAAATAAATGTTTTTTTTTAATGATTGAAAGTTTACTTTTTCTAACTCCAAATTCACTGTTCATCAGATTCTAACCAAAAACATGTCACAAAGCTTCTTTTGCGGCTCATGGTGCCGATAATTGGCTTGACCACGGTATTGCTGCTTGCAGCTATATTTATTATTATTATTATTTAATATACATTGGCCATATTGACTGCAGAATGTTGCGGTGATCATAGTTTTAAAAGTAATAATTTGTAATTTTATGATGGATTTTCATAGTTTAATATTGAAAGTCTGGGTCTAGGATGAAACTAAAACAGTCAAATCTAGAAATAAAAGACATTTGATAAGTACCAAAAATAAAGGAAGGTCTGATATAAAGTTTACAAGACCGTCATATAACAGAAATTTGAAATCTGTTCGTGTGAATAAAAATCAACCCAAATTGAGCATTAAATTCAACGTTAGTTGAAGAATCACCCAAAAATGACACACTTCACCATTACGGTTTTTTGTATTTTAATTGCAGTATATACTGTATGTTCTGCTGACTGCTGTCATTGATTTGTGATGTCATTAGCTGGTCTTGGTTTTGACTCTTAATGATGTGCTATTGCTAAGCAACAGAATACCAAAGGAACATTTAGAGTTGAAACTAATATTTATGTCCTCTTAATATTAATGCTGCTGTTTAGAGATCAAACAGATTAAGTTATCATGTTTGGATCACAAGCGTCATTAGTAAACAACCAAAGATATGCATGTTCAAGATTAGCTACAAACCATTTAGAATATAACTTTATTCCAATTCTCAATAAAACTTTTAACAACCATCACCTGCAGCTGCATGAACACATTTAACGTCAATGGGTCATTTTGTTCTTTTTGTTTTAGCAGGAACACAGCGTTCCAGTTCATTTGTGCACAGATTCTGATGATGACAAACTAAACAGGTATTTTTGTCATTACGCAACCATCTGGTTCTGCATTTGATTTGGTTATAACTCTAGAAGTACATTGCTAGTTGTGTATTTTCATTTAGTCTAAATCAACTGATAGTTGAGGGGAGTTTTGTGTAGCACATACGGGTGTGCAGCAAAGCCATTATCTGAATTTGTATCTGTATCTGTTCATACATGATCTCTGTATTCGGACAGAACCGGGTGTGGGCGGGGCTTAAACCGGAAGTGCGTCAAAACTAAATGAAACTACGTTTTTAAGTGTTACTCTAACACTTATAGTATCTATGAATAAAATATGCCTTGTATATGCATTTTCATAATAATAGCCTGATAATAATACTACTAATAATAATAATTATTATTATTATTAATAATAATAATAGTAATAATAATTGTAGTAATAATAATAATTATTATTAATAATAATAATAATAATGATAGTAATAATAATAATAATTAATATTATTAATAATAATAATTAGAGTAATAATAATTACTATTAATAATAATCATAATAATAGTAATAATAATAGTAGTAATAATAATAATTATTATTATTATTATTACCGTTAATAATAATACTACTAATAATAATAATTATTGTTATTATTATTATCACTATTAATAATAATAGCAATAATAATAATTATTATTATTGCTATTATTATTACTATTATTATTATTATTATTATTAATAGTAATTATTATTACTCTAATTATTATTATTAATAATATTAATTATTATTATTATTGCTATTATTATTAATAGTAATAATAAGAATTATTATAATAATTTTATCATTTGGATTGACGGTCTCAGACGCGGAGGCAACTGAGATTCGTCCTCCACCACCCGGATTGAGGTGACTCACTATGCCACCACGAGGACTTGGAGCACATTGGGAATTGGGCGTTCCAAACTGGGGAGGAAAAGGGGAGAAAATTAATAATTAAGATTTACACTTTAGAAATACTGACTGCACAGATTCATTGTAATTTTGATTATGCTCATTTAAAACGTTGATTCATTTTTGTTTTTTTTTGGATAATGAGTCATACAAATATTTTTGATATTATTCGAATGAATCCGTAAATCGTTTTGAAGTCATTATTTCAGGCTTTGGGCACAGCTTCTCTGTTTACAGGTGGTGAATGAATGTGGCAGTGTTCCACATGTGATGCGTTGCTAGTGAACCGTTGTATTGTTTCCTCATTTGTTTAATTTCATCGAGTGTGTGGTTTGATTCATTGATCTCTCCAACCTGCTAACTAATCCATTTCACACCATCTGACTGCCGAGTGTTTTGTTGGAATAATCAAAGAGTTAAAGGCCCAAAACTTGCGGCGTCTCTTTGTGTCTCATATAAGCAACTCTGGCATGCTAATGAACTGTTGCTAATTTTATAGCAATTAGCATCAAACACATGCGTGATGCATCTTACCCTTCAGCAAAAACCTGAAAATCATTTTAATTACTCCCCAGAGACACGTCATGCATTAAAATAGAGGAGATGCATATCTTTAGGCATCTTAAAGTTAATTTAAATGGACAGATTCAACTCTGGTGTGCATTTTTAACCAACAGTTAAACAGATGTGAATCGTCGTGTTGTTTTGTTCTATCTGTCTGTCTGTCTATCTGTCTGTCTGTCTGACTGTCTGCCTGTCTGACTGTGTGTCTGTCTGTCTGTCTGACTGTCTGTCTGTCTGTCTGTCTGTCTGTCTGTCTGACTGTCTGTCTG
>JAVLUX010000029.1:38602500-38657500 GCA_032164185.1 Moxostoma hubbsi
CACCCAAAAATGAAAATTCTCTCATCATTTGCTCACCCTCATACCGTCCCAGATATGCATGACTTTCTTTCTTCACCAGAACACAAATGCAGATTTTTAGAAAAATATCTCGGCTCTGTAGGTCCATATAATGCAAGTGAATGGTGACCAGACCAGTAAACGTGTTTATTCATGTTGAATTATCTCACTTCCAAGTTTGGCAAAAACACTCCCTTTGGGGACCTATCATAGGTAAACTAAGTCATATTATTATTTGTTTAATTCTGTAACTTGACGTTTACTTTTAGGGTAAAGGCTTGTGTGAAGGTTAGTCTGATTATTTTACATTTAGTCGTTTAGCAGATTATAGTTATTAGTTATTATTCTAATTAGCGTCAGTAAACGTGTCTGTGATATTACATTATTGTTCAGTGTGTAAAACATATTTTGTGTGTGCTTTTGCAGTCAGAAGAAGACAAGCAGCTACAGGAAGAGCTGGAGATGCTCGTGGAAAGACTCGGTGTGAGTTGAGGTTTGGGGGGTGTTGCTTGCTTATTTATTTGCATGTAAACTCTTACTCAGAAATGATTGTTTCATGTGTTTTTAAGACAAAATTAAATCAAAATGGAACCTCTTTACTAGAGGTAGACCAATATATCGGTTTTACCGATTAATCTGTGCCGATAGTTGCTTTTTAATCCCCTTTTCTCCCAATTTTGGAACGCCCAATTCTCGCTACTTGGTAGGTCCTCATGGTGGTGCGGTTACTCGCCTCAATTCGGGTGGCGGAGGACAAGTCTCAGTTGCATCCGCTTCTGAGACTGTCAATCGGCGCATCTGATCACGTGACTCATTGTGCATGACACCGCGGAGACTCACAGCATGTGGAGACTCATGCTACTCTCCACGATCCACACACAACTCACCACACACCCCATTGAGAGAACCACTAATCACCACCACGAGGAGGTTACCCCATGTGACTCCACCCTCCCTAGCAACCGGGACAATTTGGTTACCCCATGTGACTCTACCCTCCCTAGCAACCGGGCCAATTTGGTTACCCCATGTGACTCCACCCTCCCTAGCAACCGGGACAATTTGGTTACCCCATGTGACCCTACCCTCCCTAGCAACCGGCCCAATTTTGTTGCCTAGGAGACCCGGCTGGAGTCACTCAGCACACCCTGGATTCGAACTCGTGACTCCAGGGGTGATAGTCAGCATCAGTACTCGCTGAGATACCCAGACCCCAATATGATCAGTTATCTGCAAAAATTCAGCAGTGAAGTTTAAAGGTGGTGGACATCATTTATACACTAAAGCTTCATGTCAAAGCATTTTTATTGACCTGTGGTTTTATTGACATCAACATGCAATAACCATCTCTGAAACTGCTTGTCTTTCCTGATGATGTCATCAATGCCACATGGGCAGAGAAAAATAATATCACCCAACAATGTCTTCACCCGCTTCACAGTCTTCTCAAATCCTGATGGGTTATTCGGTTTCACTCTGAAATGTGTTGCATCACAGAAGATAAATTGAGTCGTAAATGCTGTTTCAATGGCAGATTTATGGATTGTTTTTAAATGCTTTGGCTACTTGTGAAATGTCAGACATCAGGCCCGCTGTCACACTTGTTTTTATTCCACCTGTCTCTCAGGAGAAGGACACGTCTCTTTACCGGCCGGCTCTGGAAGAATTGCGTCGTCAGATTCGCTCGTCCACAACCTCCATGACCTCCGTGCCCAAACCACTCAAGTTCCTCCGATCTCATTATGCCAAACTCAAAGAGATCTATCAGAACATGGCACCAGGAGAGAACAAGGTGTGTGTCTGTCTGCGCTCGTTGTGTCAGATATAAGTGTTGAATCATTTCTGTGTTAATCCTAAAAAGCAACGAGGACATGTTTGTGTACTCTGTGTGTCACAGCACTTCTGCGCTGACGTGGTGTCGGTTCTTGCCATGACGATGAGCACCGAGCGAGAGTGTTTGAAATATCGTTTGTTGGGCTCGCAGGAAGAGCTCGCGTCGTGGGGCCACGAATACGTCAGGTACACAACCATCACGATTAAATGGACACACATGCCATCTAAGGCTAAAACCAACCTATCAGTGATGTGTGTACGTGTGTGTGTTATCAGACATCTGGCAGGAGAGGTCGCTAAGGAATGGCAGGAGATCGAGGAGGGGGATAAAACTCAAAAAGAAGTTCTGCTGAAGCTCGTTAAAGAGATTGTTCCATACAACATGGCCCATAACGCCGAGCACGAGGCATGTGACCTGCTGATGGAGATTGAGAGACTTGACATGCTGGAAACGTACATCGATGAAAATGCCTACGCTAAAGTCTGCCTGTACCTGACCAGGTAGGAGACACACACTTACCCACAATCCCTCTGAACTGTCAAAACTGTCTTTGAGTTTCCTGCTGATCTGATCTACTCTCTCTCTCTCTCTCTCTCTCTCTCTCTCTCTCTCTCTCTCTCTGTAGTTGTGTGAGTTACGTTCCCGAGCCAGAGAACTCGGCTCTGCTGAAATGTGCCCTAAACATCTTCCGCAAGTTTAACCGCTACCCAGAAGCCCTCCGACTCGCTTTGATGCTCAACGACGTGGAGCTGGTGGAGAACATCTTCACGTCCTGCAAGGACATGTATGATACATGTATTGTTTTTTTAAATCCATTGGACAAACTCAACCCCCAAAATATAAAATCCTCCATTGCTGGCCACAGAGAAATAGAAGAAGGAAACCAAAACTATCAGCAACTATTTTTGTCTTTAAGAGATAATCCGACATATCGGTTTAACCGATTAATCGGTGCCGATAGTTGCTTTTTGGAACTATCGGTTATCGGCAAAACCCTTCATCTGGTGATTATATAGGCTATAGAAAGCTTAATTTGGTAAATACTTAAAAAAAGACTCTTGTAACAGAGCCAAGTGTCTGTCTTTTCAAAATAAGAGTCCCCGGTGTGTTTTGAGGTTCTATAAATTGATAAAAAAAAATTAAAAAGAATCATCCGATTAATCGGTTATTGGCCTTTTCCACCACCTTAGATATCGGTATCTGCAAAATCCACTATCGGTCGACCTCTGGTGGTCGAACACTATCGGTGGGGATTTTTTGCTGATAACCGATAGTTCCAAAAAGCAACTAATGGCACAGATTAATCGGTAAAACCGATATATCGGTCGACCTCTAGTTATTTATAGACAGAAATCATAATTAAACCCATCTTTGAAAATCTGAATGTGCCGGACACAGAGAAATAGAAGAAAACAAAAACTATCTGCAACCAATTTTGTCTTTAATAGATAGACCGACATATCGGTTTAACCGATTAATCGGTGCCGATAGTTGCTTTTTGGATCTACTGGTTATCGGCAAAACCCTTCATCTGGTGATTATATATGCTATAGAAAGCTTGATTTGGTAAAAACTTAAAAATAGACCGTTGTAACAGAGCCAAGTGTCTGTCTTTTCAAAATAAAAGTCCCTGGTGTGTTTTGGTGGTTTGTTTATAGTTAAAAGTCCCACACCAAATTGTATTTATTTTTCTGGATGTTATTGGGATTTTGATTGAAAAATAAGGAACATTTGGGACTTAATTCATATCGGACTCTTGTAGCCACTGTGTCTGTGACTGTCATAATATGGAAAGTCTTAAATGTTTTAACATTCTATAAATTGATAAAAAATTAAAAGAATCATCCGATTAATCGGTTATCGGCCTTTTCCACCACCGTAGATATCGGTATCTGCAAAATCCACTATACGTAAACGTACTCGAAATCTCATGAAACTTTTCACACGCATCAGAAGTGGCGAGAATGTACATCTAATTTGGGTTTCAGAATGAGGCGTTGCAAAATGGCTCGATAGCGCCACCTACAAACATTCAACGATGTGCGCTTTACACTACGTTTCACCTACAGATACGAAAATTGGTACACGTGTGTAACATGCCAATACCTACAAGAAAAGATCAACACTATATTTAGTCAGTCTTAATCTAAAGGCCTTGGTGATGTTAAATGGCGAAGCTTTGAGTTTTCGTTGAAGGGCGTGTCTGTGGCGGCCTGACAGAGTTCGATATGAAACGAGTCACATTTTTGAGGCCTAAACATGCTCGAAAACTCACGAAACTTTGCACACATCTCAAAAGTGGGGAAAATTTCCATCCGATACTGGTCTTAGAATTAATTGTGGCAAAATGGCTCAATAGCGCCACCTACAAACTTCAACGAAGCAGCCCTCATGCCACCTTACACCTACACGTAAGAAAATCGCTAGGCATATGTAACATGTCAACATGTACAAAAAAGTCTCTTAGAGCCATATCCTAAACCCAACAGGAAGTCAGCCATTGTGATTTTTCCTCAGTTTGTGCCATTTCCAGGCCTCGTACTTTAACAAACTCCTCCTAGAGATTTCATCAGATCGACATCATAATCGGTCAGACTAATCTAAAGACCTTGGCGATGCTACATTGCGAAGCTTTTGAGTTTTCTTTGAACGGCGTGTCCGTGACGGTCTGACAAAGTTTGATGTTTCGCCATGAAACAGGAAGTTGTTGTATCTCAAACATACAATGTCCAATTTGCCCCAAACTTCACATGTTTTATAAGAGTCCCGGCCTGAAGACATCTACATGCCAATATTCAGTTATAGTCATAGCGCCACCTACTGACAATTGGAAAAGACATGTTTTACACTGTGATACACTCTTAACAACATTTAAGTGCTACAAAATGGCCACTGATGGCAACATGTCCGTGTGTGTTTGCAGTATCATTCAGAAGCAGATGGCATTCATGTTGGGTCGGCACGGCATGTTCCTGGAGCTTAATGAAGACGTGGAGGATAACGAAGATCTGACAGAGATAATGTCCAACGTTCAGCTCAACAGCAACTTCTTAGCCCTCGCTAGAGAGGTAAACACACATGTATATGCCTTGCGTTATGAAGTACACGTCTCCCATTATCTCCACTGGAGTATTCCCGAAGAAATAAAAATAAGCATCAAAAAATATTGAAGTAGCTTTTTTGCATATTTGATCATCTTGAATTTCTATTCTTTCCTCTGTAGCTTGATATCATGGAGCCAAAAGTGCCAGATGACATTTATAAAACTCACCTGGAGAACAACCGTAAGAGCTTCACTCGCGTCTCGTTTAGGATATCGTGGCACGTCTTTGGCATGTGTTTTATTGCCCCTCTGTTTCTCTTTCAGGGTTTGGTGGCAGCAGCTCTCAGGTGGACTCGGCTCGCATGAACCTGGCCTCCTCGTTTGTGAACGGTTTCGTTAATGCCGCGTTCGGCCAGGACAAACTGCTGACAGAGGACGGCAACAAGTGGCTCTACAAGAACAAGGACCACGGTGAGAATAGCACCATCTCTGAGCGTATAAACAATAGACAAACTCTTCAATTCACATTGATGATGTTTGATGAGAGATTCACAAATGTTGTCATATTTTCTGTTTTGGCAGAAACTGATCGATGTGTTTTTATGTGTGTGTGTCGTAGGCATGCTGAGTGCCGCAGCGTCTCTAGGAATGATTCTGCTGTGGGACGTGGACGGCGGTTTGACACAGATCGATAAATATCTTTATTCATCTGAAGACTATATCAAAGTACACACTTTACTGTTTGAATACATTATTAAACGCTCTCGAACACACACACACACACACACACACACACACACACACACGCCTTTAGAGTTCTGAAGAATCTATTAATGGCTGAATGTTTTTCATATGACTGATAATGTTTGTGTCTCTCCAGTCGGGGGCGCTGTTGGCGTGTGGTATCGTGAACTCTGGCGTTCGTAACGAGTGTGACCCCGCGCTGGCGCTGCTCTCGGATTATGTCCTGCATAACAGCAACATCATGAGGATCGGATCCATTTTTGGGTAATTCAAAAACAACACGCACAAGTCACTGAAATTGTGATTTCCAGGCTTGAAAAATTCATGGAAATTTCTGTATTGAATATGATGTTTTTGTGCTTCAGATCAGCTGTAATTATAATTAGGACTGTGCTGATGCAATTTAATATCGCTCATGAGCTCATGATCCATGTATCAATATTTATATTAAACTATTTGTGTATGCATATCATGTAAACGCACAACAAAGTTGGCACACTGTTACTCCAAATCAATTGAACCTGTTGATACGCAATCGCCCGCACGCGGTGGAAACGTCAGTCTGCTTACATTTAATATATCATTTACTGTCTATAAATGTAATTAATGTTATCAGATGATACATCTTTTCAAAGGTCTAAGGGTTCAACATTGATATCCGATCTCTGTTTCACGATAGCAATGCTCCAGAAACATCAATTGAGTTATTTGTGAGTTAAACAGGCAGGACTTTTATTATGAAAACATGCAATATCAAAACGGGACTTTTATTATGAAAACATGCAATATCAAAACGGGACTTTTATTATGAAAACATGCAATATCAAAACGGGACTTTTATTGTGAAAACACGCAATATCAAAACGGGACTTTTATTGTGAAAACACGCGATGTCAAAACGGGACTTTTATTGTGAAAACACGCGATGTCAAAACGGGACTTTTATTGTGAAAACACGCGATGTCAAAACGGGACTTTTATTGTGAAAACACGCGATGTCAAAACGGGACTTTTATTATGAAAACAGGATCACCAGATGAATCCAGTTCAACACACTTGAGTCAATCGTCCATGACAAGCGTTCATTGATAAACATCCAATCGCACTTTTTGTCCATAAAAGTGATAAATGTGAGAAATATTGATATATTCTCCATTGTTTACATGAGATCTCGCCTTCATCATCGTTCTTCATCAAACTGCAATCTGAGCAGCATTCATGTTGTAAAACTGCATATGATCTGATATATTAGAGTCTCATAAACAAAACCAGCCGTCTCCAAAGTCTGTTTATAAAAATGTGGCGTAGTTTTATTCATAATAGTCGAGCAGTGCGGTCAGATTTAGTGTCGTCTTGAGAGGCGGAGCTTAATTTGACTCTGAACACTTCCAGAGATTTTCCAGAGATTAAAGCTGCAGGAACCTCATTTATTATTCCATCATCTTCACATTAGAAACGTCACTTCTTCAGACTCGTGACTTTGAGAACATCTTTTATTATCGTTTATTTACATTATAAACATGTTTAGCACTAAATATTTCCATTCCTATAAACTTCAGCTTCTCTAACTTAATCCTGAAACTTGGGAAGTAGAGCCCAAAGTGTCTCTTTCAAACGATACCACAACTGTGTCCGTACTCCAAAGGGTCCCGTAAATACAACCATTTTAGTTCAGGTGTGTCATGTTCATGGTTTGTGCTCAAAAAGGGGGCGTGTACCAACAGGTTCAAGTGAAATAAAGGAGACAAACGCTTCAACAGACACTATTGTTGTACCCCAGACAAGAATGCAATCGGCAAAAAGTCGTCGTCGGTGCTTTAGCATTCACGAATATTCGGACTCCTGCCGTAGCTCTTAATAAAAGGATGTTTCTGTGTCCGAAAGTCACAAACGATGAGAAAAGTCTCTTGGGTAAAAAGTGTGGGAACCCTGGACTATTGTTAGTGTTGTACCTCTAAACTGGACCGTGACCCCCCCCGTGTGTGTGTGTGTGTGTGTGTGTGTGTAGGTTGGGTCTTGCGTATGCTGGCTCTAACAGAGAGGATGTTCTCTCTCTGCTACTTCCTGTCATGGGAGATTCAAAGTCCAGCATGGAGGTACGTGTGTGTGTGTGTGTGTGTGTGTGTGTGTGTGTGTGTGTGTGTGTGTGTGTTTGCAGCTGATTCCTCCCATATACAGTTGCAGCATCTGCGTGTTTCTGAGTTTGATTAAATTGTGTGTGTGTGTGTGTGTGTGTGTGTGTGTGTGCGCGTGTGTTATGTGTGCGCGTGTGTTATGTGTGCGCGTGTGTTATGTGTGCGCGTGTGTTATGTGTGTGCGTGTGTTATGTGTGTGCGTGTGTTATGTGCGTGTTATGTGCGTGTCGTGTGTTATGTGTGTGCCGTGCGTGCGTGCGTGTGTGTGTGTGTGTGTGTGTTATGTGTGTGCGTGTGTGTGTTGTTGTGTGTGCGTGCGTGTGTGTGTTGTTGTGTGTTATGTGTGTGCGTGTGTTATGTGTGTGCGTGTGTTATGTGCGTGTTATGTGTGTGCGTGTGTTATGTGTGTGCGTGTGTTATGTGTGTGCGTGTGTTATGTGCGTGTTATGTGTGTGCGTGTGTTATGTGCGTGTTATGTGCGTGTCGTGTGTTATGTGTGTGCGTGTGTTATGTGTGTGCGTGTGTTATGTGCGTGTTATGTGCGTGTCGTGTGTTATGTGCGTGCCGTGCGTGCGTGCGTGTGTGTGTGTGTGTGTGTGTGTTATGTGTGTGCGTGTGTGTGTTGTTGTGTGTGCGTGCGTGTGTGTGTTGTTGTGTGTGCGTGCGTGTGTGTGTTGTTGTGTGTGCGTGCGTGTGTGTTGTTGTGTGTGCGTGCGTGTGTGTGTTGTTGTGTGTGCGTGCGTGTGTGTGTTGTTGTGTGTGCGTGTGTGTGTGTTATGTGTGCGCGTGTGTGTGTGTGTGTGTGTGCGTGTGTGTTGTTATGTGTGTGCGTGCATGTGTTGTGTGTGTGTGTTATGTGTGTGCGTGTGTGTGTTGTTATGTGCGTGTGTGTGTGCGTGCGTGTGTTGTTATGTGTGCGTGTGTGTGTGTTTGTGTGTGTGTGTGTGTTGTGCGTGTGCGTGTGTGCGTGTGTGTGTGTGTTGTTATGTGTGCGTGTGCGTGTGTGTGTGTGTGTGTGTGTGTTGTTATGTGTGTGTGTGTGTGTGTGTGTGTGTTATGTGTGTGTGTGTTTGCAGGTTGCTGGTGTCACTGCGCTGGCGTGCGGTATGATCGCCGTGGGTTCCTGTAATGGTGATGTCACTTCCACCATCCTGCAGACCATCATGGAGAAGAGTGAGCAGGAACTTAAAGACACTTACGCTCGCTGGCTGCCGCTCGGACTCGGACTGAACCACCTCGGTGAGACGGGGGAGCTCAAGTTTGAAATAAATCACTAATAGATCACTCAAGTTATATTCTTAAAAACTCTACAATCAAGCAAATATTACGGTGGCAAATGACACGATTGCGCGGTCCAGATGGTCTATATTTACGTTAGTCATAACGTTTGTGTTTGTGAGCATGCAGGTAAAGGAGAGGCGATTGAAACCACGCTAGCGGCTCTGCAGGTCGTATCCGAACCCTTCCGCAGTTTTGCCAACACGCTGGTGGACATCTGCGGATACGCGGGTGAGTCAGACACTTCCAGAGTAACACACTCCACATAAGAGCGCTTCCTTCAACACGAACACCTGTAACGTGTCTCTTTCAGGTTCTGGTAACGTTCTGAAGGTGCAGCAGTTGTTGCACATCTGCAGTGAGCACTACGATAATAAAGATAAAGAGGAAGATAAAGACAAGAAAGACAAAAAGGACAAAGACAAGAAGGAGACGGCAGCAGATATGGGCTCCCACCAGGTGTGTGTTTGTGTGTGTTTGTGTGTTTGTTTCCAGTTGTGTGTGTTTGTGCATGAGGAGTCATCTTCTCTCTTCTGCCCCCTTTAGGGTGTGGCGGTGTTGGGTATTGCCCTCATCGCGATGGGGGATGAGATCGGCTCAGAAATGGCCCTGCGAACATTTGGTCACCTGGTGAGCACATCATGTGACCGCTGGATTAACTTGTGCATTTAGAGATGCACTCAAGAAAGGGCTTTCTGTATTATGCAATCATTCACTCGCCACCATCTAAATGCATTTGTTTTGTTTTTTTATGTGCATGCGTCTGATGGGCATTGTTTATGTTGTGTTGCGTTTGTTAAAATGCATCTCTTTTCTCCCTGTAGTTGCGTTATGGTGAGCCCACGTTGCGGAGGGCGGTACCATTAGCACTCGCTCTAATCTCCGTGTCGAACCCGAGGCTGAACATTCTGGACACACTCAGCAAGTTCTCACACGACGCCGACCCGGAAGTGTCGCACAACTCCATCTTTGCCATGGGCATGGTTGGCAGCGGTCAGTCACCTTTTGGTTTGCTTGTGTTATTGCTCACGCAGCCACCAGAGGGCGCTGGAGTGAGCGTTTAAAGAGCACCTATTGTGGTTTTTCAATTATGACCTTTCATGTAGTGTGTTATATCGCTGTTTGTGAATGTTAAAAAAGTCTGCAAAGTTTCAAAAATCAAAGTGCATGACAAGTGGAGTTATTGACTCCCATAAAGAAAGAACCTGAAACGAGTCGTTAGTAATTCCAGACTTACTTCCTGTACTAACCTACATAATTTGGTAACAAAAAACCCGCCTCTGGGCTTCATTGGATGCTCATGAACAGCTTTGACCCGCCCTCAAACACTACACTAAGCGGTAGACCAATCACAACAGACCTGGGACATCTGACCAATCAGAGCAGAGTAGGCTCTGTGAAAGGAGGAGGAGTTTAGAATGAATGCTTTAGAACGGACCAATCAGAGCAGAGTAGGCTCTCTGAAAGGAGTTGTTTAGAATGGACCAATCAGAGCAGAGTAGGCTCTCTGAAAGGAGTTGTTTAGAATGGACCAATCAGAGCAGAGTAGGCTCTCTGAAAGGAGTTGTTTAGAATGGACCAATCAGAGCAGAGTAGGCTCTCTGAAAGGAGTTGTTTAGAATGGACCAATCAGAGCAGAGTAGGCTCTCTGAAAGGAGTTGTTTAGAATGGACCAATCAGAGCAGAGTAGGCTCTCTGAAAGGAGGAGGAGTTTAGAACGGACCAATCAGAGCAGAGTAGGCTCTCTGAAAGGAGGAGGAGTTTAGAATGGACCAATCAGAACAGAGTAGGCTCTCTAAAAGGAGTTGTTTAGAATGGACCAATCAGAGCAGAGTAGGCTCTCTGAAAGGAGGAGGAGTTTAGAACGGACCAATCAGAACAGAGTATGCTCTCTGAAAGGAGTTGTTTAGAATGGACCAATCAGAGCAGAGTAGGCTCTCTGAAAGGAGGAGGAGTTTAGAATGGACCAATCAGAACAGAGTATGCTCTCTGAAAGGAGTTGTTTAGAATGGACCAATCAGAGCAGAGTAGGCTCTCTGAAAGGAGTTGTTTAGAATGGACCAATCAGAGCAGAGTAGGCTCTCTGAAAGGAGTTGTTTAGAATGGACCAATCAGAGCAGAGTAGGCTCTCTGAAAGGAGTTGTTTAGAATGGACCAATCAGAGCAGAGTAGGCTCTCTGAAAGGAGGAGGAGTTTAGAACGGACCAATCAGAGCAGAGTAGGCTCTCTGAAAGGAGGAGGAGTTTAGAATGGACCAATCAGAACAGAGTAGGCTCTCTAAAAGGAGTTGTTTAGAATGGACCAATCAGAGCAGAGTAGGCTCTCTGAAAGGAGTTGTTTAGAATGGACCAATCAGAGCAGAGTAGGCTCTCTGAAAGGAGGAGTTTAGAACGGACCAATCAGAGCAGAGTAGGCTCTCTGAAAGGAGGAGGAGTTTAGAATGGACCAATCAGAACAGAGTATGCTCTCTGAAAGGAGTTGTTTAGAATGGACCAATCAGAGCAGAGTAGGCTCTCTGAAAGGAGGAGGAGTTTAGAATGGACCAATCAGAACAGAGTATGCTCTCTGAAAGGAGGAGGAGTTTAGAATGATTCATTGAACGAGTTGTTTTTGACACTGGGGGAAAAAAGGTGATGCTGCGATTTAAATTATGAGCAAATTAAAGTGTTTTTTTTACCTTGGATGCATGTAAATCTATTGTAGGAGACCTTTAAAACAAAATCAGGCACATTTAAAAACCATAACAGGTGCTCTAAACGTTTTAACATCACGTTTTTCAGTTAAAACAAAAAACTGCACACTTATGACATCACACAGTGTCACCACCAGTCAGAATGAGCTGCAGTTGTCATGGTTACTGTATCGATTTCTTCCACAGGCACTAATAACGCACGTTTGGCGGCTATGCTCCGACAGCTGGCGCAGTACCACGCCAAAGACCCAAACAACCTGTTCATGGTCCGACTCGCACAGGTGGGCTGCGCAACTCTAGAGTCCTCGCTAAAGCTAATCTTTTGCGTAGCAGAGCATTTGTTTGTCTTTGATTTCATTTGTTGCTAAATTGTGACGCAATGCATTAGGTGTTTGTTTACTTTTTGCCAATGCCGTTTTTACTCACGTTTGTGGTTTGGCGAGTTTTCATTTTGTGTCCTCGCTTTGGGTGTCCGGTGTATTTGTTATAAATTGTGTTTTTGTGCTTTTCAGGGTCTGACTCATCTAGGTAAAGGCACACTGACGCTCTGCCCGTATCACAGTGACCGACAGCTCATGAGTCAGGTGGCAGTTGCTGGACTCCTCACAGTTCTTGTGTCTTTCCTCGATGTCAAAACCAGTAAGAGAGTTGCTTCTTCACTTCTGATCGGATTAATGAAGATCCACATCCAAACTATGACTGTTATATGTACCCAAATATACCGGATCTACTGTAAATATCCGCACAAGTATATTTATACATCGACCAAAGTTCACTCACATTTTACTGTCCAAATAAGGGGAACGAATGACGCATTTAAGTGTCTCGTTCAATTGATGTCTGACCGTCTCACTGAGAGCAGCTCCGGAAGAGCGTGTGACAATTAATTGTCACAATCTTAATTATTTGTTTGACAATTGTCAGCCAAATTGTATAATCGTGACAGCCTTAATTCACCCAAATATGGGGCTTTTCCACTGCACGGTACGACTCGACTCGGCTCTGCTCGCTTTTTGGGGCTTTTCCACTGTGGATAGTTCCTGGTACCTGGTACTTTTTTTAGTTCCACCTCGGTCGAGGTTCCAAGCGAGCCGAGCCGATACTAAATGTGACATCAAATCCCTGCAGGTCACTGATTGGTCAGAAAGAATCGTCACTACCACCGTCACTGGATTTGCGACACGCGACATCAACTCGCTAGTTTTAAAGTTAGCATTAGCGATAGCAGTATCATTTGTTCATGTGACGTTCAAATTGTACAAAGAAATGTCTGTGCGCAAAATCACGACGTGGTCAATAAACGAGGTGCAGACGTTCCTCTTGTTAGCGCCGAACGAAACGACGCAAAATGAAAGTCTTTCAGGAAGTGTATCAGCTGTAGCACACGGCTAACACCGGATGTACCAACAGTGCAGGGAAAAGTAAAAACACTTAAAAGTGACTCCAGAACCATTAAGTTAAAGTGGAAGTGGTTTGACCAAATGGACGCTATCTAGACCGGCGAGCAATGGGAGGAAGAGTGTTGTTGGAGTCCATGATGGAGGATGGGACGTTTTGTTACGTTAACTCTAAACTCTGCTCGAAAGCTTCACTTTATTTAGTTGAGCAGCTTCTGGAAGCTTCTAAAACAACCAGGACAATTTAACTGTGTAAAATCACCATGCAACAACTCCTTCATACAGCACAATGAGCTAGCAGCTAACAGCTAGCGCTCGTGCTATTGGTTATTGTTTTGTGTCACGTTTAAGATGATGTCATGACAGTAGAGGCGGCGTAACTATGACGATCAGCCTGTAATCCCGCCCACGTTGAAGCGGCACTAAACAGCAGTTTACTCAGAAAAGTAAAGCGAGTTGAGGAACTGAAACGTGCCAATAAATCTCTTATCTACCCGAATATATATATATATGTGTGTGTGTGTGTGTTGCATCAGCTAAATACTGCTATTGTTTACAGTAAAACTTACTCGTACTCACTGCCATAGTGAACTATATATACTCAATGTTGTCATGTTATGCACTTTGTAACTTGGGCTCTCTGTCTCTCTCTCTCTCTCTCTCTCTCTCTTTGCAGTAATCTTGGGGAAGTCTCATTATGTTCTCTACGGTTTAGTGGCAGCAATGCAGCCTCGCATGTTGGTCACATTTGATGAGGAGCTCAGACCTCTGCCGGTGTCCGTCCGTGTGGGACAGGTGTGTGTGTGTGTGTGTGTGTGTGTAACATCTCTTCTCAAAAAACTACCTAGTGACAATTGACACAAAAACAAACACAACAACAAACAAAAAGTGCTGCGTCCATATTCCGCACTGCATTTAACGATGAACGACCTTCTCGGGAGGCTAGTTCGGTCTTTAGGTATGCAGGTGAGCAGTATGCATATGTTTCCAGACATACTTCACAAGGACCCACAATGCACACTGTTTCGCTTAGCATTTATATAAGCTAGTAGGCACTAAACTAGTATTCCATCCCATTTGAGATTATAATTCTGTTTATTTCTCTCTCTCTCTCTGTCTAGGCTGTGGATGTGGTCGGACAGGCCGGTAAACCCAAAGCGATCACAGGCTTTCAGACTCACACCACACCGGTGCTGTTAGCTCACGGCGAGCGAGCCGAACTCGCCACGGAGGAGTACATCCCCGTCACACCCATACTGGAGGGCTTCGTCATCCTGCGCAAAAACCCCAACTATGACACTTAAACGCACACGCACACACACACACGCGCGGACAGAAGCGCACACTAACAGGGACCTGTGACACGCGTGTAAAATATTTAGAGATGCCTCGTCCTCCCCTCATGTCCCCCCCCCCCCCCCCCCCCCCCCCCCCGTCTTTCTCTCTGACGGCAAGTCACGTAGCACATAGTAACGGTGACGTTTCTCTTCATTTTTGTAATTACAGCATGAAACGAGTGTGTGAGTTTGTGTCATCCTGCTTAATATTTTCTCCTTTTTTGGTTGTTTTTGTTACTTGTTCTGTGAAAGGTTGAGATACAAAAATAAAAGATTTGTTGTCAATATTGTGCATATTTATTTCTGTATTTATTTTCCAGTAGGTGTGGCTCTACAGTATCACATAGGGATGCAAACTACTCACATTTTGTCATATTTAAGTCATATTTATTTAAGCTAATGTGCCCAATTTGTTTAGTAAAATGTGCTGTTTTTTATTTATTAAAATCATTGAAATTAGTACTTTTAAGTTTAAATACTTGCAAAAGCTTTAAACGATTTAACTGGAAAATATACCCCTGGGACACCAACTTCAGCATCCCTGAAAAATCAACAATTTTTGCCATTTTAGGCATCAAAAGTATCGTAAAACTAATTTCAAAGCATGGTTGAAAATTTTAACTTAAAAACTCATGTTATGATTCTTATTAAATTACTTATGAATATTTCATGTATTGAGCTAATCAATATTAATAAGCTAATCAATATTCAAAAGCAAGTACTTTGCCGTTTAAATTCATTTATTGCATATATATTTGGCAGTTGGTGTGCCACAAATGTGGTATAATTAATCTAAAATAATATTTTGTGTAGATCGCAAAATATTTTTTCCGTGAATTGTCCCGATTTACACAAATTCGTTCTGCTGGTTTTTAATAAATTAGGTCCAATTAAATGTGAATAAATATTTTACAGAAAAGGGATATTTGAAATGACAAACTTAAGTTTTTATTCTTGACGACGATAATGATAAATATTTTACATATTAGCGAATATATTTACTGTTATGTTAATTCACATCCTTTGCAGTGGTAATATTCATGAGCCGATCTCTCGTCTAGTTCGGTTCATACAGGCCTCTCTAAGCATCCATTACTTTCCCAAGTAAAACACTGATTTCGTGAGTAATTATGGCAATATATTTATAAATTCTACTCTTTAATAATAAAAGGCTCGTTTAATGTAGTTTGACAAATTGGACGTGAATGTTGAGATAATCTTTGTCACCAAGGGGCGCTGGTGGGATAGGCCACACCCTTATGACTCATCGCTGATCTTCGACCAATCGGAGTTCATGAATCCTACTATGGCAAATCCTCGTGAATATTAATTAAGCCTCGACTCTCACGCTGGATTATGCGGCGAACGCATTGCTAATGCATATTATTATTGTTTTTCTCACGAATATTAAAAAGTTGACGCGTATTTAGTCCAATCACTAAACCTATTTAATATTAATGAAGTCAAGCTCTGATCTCATGCCGCCGCTGCTGTCACGTGGTCAGGATTCCCTATAGTCACCGATCCGGAAGTTCCCGAGAAGCCGGTTTCCGCCGGAAAAGGTTTCGTCCCGGTCCACACGGATCTGTATCTTCTGTCTCTCTCTCTTTCTCGGTTAGGTAGCGCGCCGCTGATCCGGTACAGAACCGGACCGACACCGAAGCTGAACGATAAACACTGTCCGGTAAGAAACAGCGCACGCGAGACTTTACCGGCTTTCTGAACTGTGTGTGTGTGTGTGTGTGTGTGTGTGTGTGTGTTTGTATGTATGTATGTATGTATGTATGTATGTGTGTGTGTGTATATGTATATGTGTGTGTGTATTATGTGTGTGTGTTTGTATGTATGTATGTATGTATGTATGTGTGTGTGTGTATATGTATATGTGTGTGTGTATTATGTGTGTGTGTACGTGTGTGTGTATGTATGTATGTGCGCGTATGTTGTATATGTTGTATATGTGTATATGTATGTATGTATGTATGTATGTGTGTATATGTATATGTGTGTGTGTACGTGTGTATATGTGTGTACGTGTGCTATGTTTAATGTGTTAATGTGCGTGTGTGTATGTGTGTGTGTGTGCGCGTGTGTGTACGTTAATGTGTGTGTGTGTGCGCGTGTGTGCGCGTGTGTGTACGTTAATGTGTGTGTGTGCGCGTGTGTGTACGTTAATGTGTGTGTGTGCGCGTGTGTGTACGTTAATGTGTGTGTGTGTACGTGTGTGCATGTTAATGTGTGTGTGTGTGTGTGTGTGTGTGTGTGTACGTGTGTGTATGTTAGTGTGTGTGTGTGTACGTTAATGTGTGTGTGTATGTTAATGTAGGTGTATGTATGTGTGTGTGTGTATGTTAATGTGTGAGAGTGTGAGTGTGTTTGTTAATGTAGGTGTGTGTGTGTGTGTGTGTATGTTAATGTGTGAGAGTGTGAGTGTGTATGTTAATGTGTATGTTAATGTAGGTGGGTGTGGATGTGTGTGTGTGTGTGTGTATGTTAATGTGTGTGTGTGTGTGTGTGTGAGAGAGAGAGAGAGAGAGAGAGAGAGAATCACAATTAACAGTTTCTACTAAAAGAAGCAATATTATTAATGACCTGATACAATTAGTCATAATGTTATTCTAATAATTTCAAACGACATCATAACATACACACACACACACACACACTGTTTCTGCTGCTGGATGCATGCCTTACAGTGTTATTGATGTGGTTTTGCATAGTGTGATGTGACGTGTGTTAGTTTTCATAAATGAAACATGTATGTTATTAATTTACACGCATGATGTAAAATGCATGTGTTGAATATTTCCACTGGGATTACAGTGAATGTTTTGTGCAACAAACATATGTTGCTGATGAAAAAAATTAAAAGATGTATTCCTCTATTTGATCAGATGGTCTATAATGAGCAGGGATTTATAAACTGATGTGTCATCATTTAAAACATCATCAAAACAAAGGAGATTATTAGCAGGCCAAAACTGAACCTGTCAATCATGAAACCATACGAGACCGCATATGTTCAGTGGATTCATCCCACAGTTTTGGTTGTTATTTGTCTTTATACGTGAGATAAGATTGCTATATTTGTATTAGCATTTGCTAAGTCGCTATTAGGCTGCTATTATTGCTCCTATTGATTTAAACGGATCCCTAACCCTAATATTAAGCAGTTACACCTTTGATTTTAATTTAGCAGATGATTAAAAAAAAAAGTTTACAAAATATCCCATAGACTTCCATGGAAGGACCTGAGCGGGGGAGGATTTTAGGAACATAGATTAATATTTAACTGACCTATGATTCACATATACACCTAACAGTGCAAATATGAGTCAGAGGCCACCTGTGTGTGTCTCAGGATGATTGTGTAATGAATTCTCAGCCTGTAATCTAAACACTGCAGTAATAACATGTCAGGTATCAGCATGATGCATTCACCTGAGATTCACATGATTGTTGACATGTCAGAGCCGGTGGTGTGTGTGTGTGTGTGTGTGTGTGTGTGTGTGCACATTGTGTCTCAAAACTGTTGAAAACATCATCCAAAGAAATGGGAATGTGAATGCAAGCCTGTTTAACAACTTTGACCTTACATATAGGCAAATATAAAAATCAATTATATGTTACACGTGATTTTTTTTTTTTTTTTTTTTTTTTAAATTAGTTGCAAAATTACGTTTGTATTATTACAATGTCATTAACATAGTTAATTAAACTACTAATGCATATTTTATTCAACATTAAATTAATATTGGTTTATTTTTTTTCTGTGTTTAAATGTAGTTGTTTGGAGTTTGAGTCGCGTGTAAAATTGTTCTATAAAATGCCTGTAATTATTCATGAGCTTATGCAACAATATTTACATTCGTCACTTCATACTTGATAAAAGTTTGATTTAGTGTATTAGTATCAGAATTAAGTCGTGTATCATGTCATTCATGTAAAATGTGCCTAAATAAACATTCCGGGCATAATTGTGGTGAAGCCGGTGCACGTGTGTGGGAGCGCGTGCCTGCGCCTGCGCCTGAGTGCGCGACCCACGTGATTTTTTTTCCCCGTAGGTGCACGCGCGAGCGAACATGGCGACGCGCTGCACGTCTCGCTTTACCGGACAGTGAGAAACACACAGAGAGAAATACAAGGTAAAGCGCCGCGGTGTGTACAGTGAAGGGGTTTATATGATTGTGTGAATCCATGTGTGTGTCTGCTTGATATATGTGTGCTGTGTGTGTGTAATGCGTTACGTGCTTAACTACGCAGTACATTGAGTTGCTCAATCTGGCCTTGAGGAGTGATCGATAGGTGTGTGTGTGTGTGTGTGTGTGTGTGTGTGTGTGTGTGTTTGAGGTGACAGTGATGTGAACTAATGAAGCATCCCGGTTTGCATTTATTTATCCACACTGTATCAATGTTCTCTCTCACACACCATTTTTATATATATATAAATATTGTAGTATCAAGGTTTTTAGATATTTACCTCGATAACGCTGTTTTTGTACACATACCATGGTAATACCATTGGCCATGTTTTAGATATACTGTGGTAATCCATTTTTGAATATATATACACCATGATAATGCATTTTTTTGGGCATGATTTAGATATATACTATGGTAATACCATGTTTTTGTACATGAACCATGATAATACCTTATATATATATATATATATATATATATATATATATATATATATATATATATCTCACCATAATACCAAATAGCAAGCACCATGATACTACGGTAATACCGTGTTTTTTGGCCATGTACCGTGATAACGCAACGTTTGAGATATATACTACGGCAATACCGTGTTTTTTGGCCATGTACCGTGATAACGCAACGTTTGAGATATATATTACGGTAATACCGTGTTTTTTTGGCCATGTACCGTGATAACGCAACGTTTGAGATATATACTACGGCAATACCGTGTTTTTTTGGCCATGTACCGTGATAACACCACGTTTGAGATGTATGCTACGGCAATACCGTGTTTTTTTGGCCATGTACCGTGATAACGCAACGTTTGAGATGTATACTACGGTAATACCGTGTTTTTTGGCCATGTACCGTGATAACGCAACGTTTGAGATGTATACTACGGTAATACCGTGTTTTTTGGCCATGTACCGTGATAACGCAACGTTTGAGATATATACTACGGCAATACCGTGTTTTTTGGCCATGTACCGTGATAACGCAACGTTTGAGATATATATTACGGTAATACCGTGTTTTTTTGGCCATGTACCGTGATAACGCAACGTTTGAGATGTATACTACGGCAATACCGTGTTTTTTTGGCCATGTACCGTGATAACACCGCGTTTGAGATGTATGCTACGGCAATACCGTGTTTTTTTGGCCATGTACCGTGATAACGCAACGTTTGAGATGTATACTACGGTAATACCGTGTTTTTTGGCCATGTACCGTGATAACGCAACGTTTGAGATGTATACTACGGTAATACCGTGTTTTTTGGCCATGTACCGTGATAACGCAACGTTTGAGATATATACTACGGTAATACCGTGTTTTTTGGCCATGTACCGTGATAACGCAACGTTTGAGATATATACTACGGTAATACCGTGTTTTTTGGCCATGTACCGTGATAACGCAACGTTTGAGATATATACTACGGTAATACCGTGTTTTTTGGCCATGTACCGTGATAACGCAACGTTTGAGATATATACTACGGTAATACCGTGTTTTTTTTGGCCATGTACCGTGATAACGCAACGTTTGAGATGTATACTACGGTAATACCGTGTTTTTTTTGGCCATGTACCGTGATAACGCAACGTTTGAGATGTATACTACGGTAATACCGTGTTTTTTTTGGCCATGTACCGTGATAACGCAACGTTTGAGATATATACTACGGTAATACCGTGTTTTTTTTGGCCATGTACCGTGATAACGCAACGTTTGAGATATATACTACGGTAATACCGTGTTTTTTTTGGCCATGTACCGTGATAACGCAACGTTTGAGATATATACTACGGTAATACCGTGTTTTTTTTGGCCATGTACCGTGATAACGCAACGTTTGAGATATATACTACGGTAATACCGTGTTTTTTTTGGCCATGTACCGTGATAACGCAACGTTTGAGATATATACTACGGTAATACCGTGTTTTTTTTGGCCATGTACCGTGATAACGCAACGTTTGAGATGTATACTACGGTAATACCGTGTTTTTTTTGGCCATGTACCGTGATAATACCGCGTTTGAGATGGATATTACGGTAATACCGTGTTTTTTTTGGCCATGTACCGTGATAACGCAACGTTTGAGATGTATACTACGGTAATACCGTGTTTTTTTTGGCCATGTACCGTGATAACACCGCGTTTGAGATGTATGCTACGGTAATACCATGTTTTTTTTGGCCATGTACCGTGATAACACCGCGTTTGAGATGTATGCTACGGTAATACCGTGTTTTTTTGGCCATGTACCGTGATAACACCGCGTTTGAGATGTATGCTACGGTAATACCGTGTTTTTTTGGCCATGTACCGTGATAACACCGCGTTTGAGATGTATGCTACGGTAATACCGTGTTTTTTTGGCCATGTACCGTGATAATACCGCGTTTGAGATGTATGCTACGGCAATACCGTGTTTTTTTGCCATGTACCGTGATAACTCCACGTTTGAGATGTATACTATGGCGATACCGTGTTTTTTTGGCCATGTACCGTGATAACACCGCGTTTGAGATGTATGCTACGGTAATACCGTGTTTTTTTGGCCATGTACCGTGATAATACCGCGTTTGAGATGTATGCTACGGCAATACCGTGTTTTTTTGCCATGTACCGTGATAACTCCACGTTTGAGATGTATGCTACGGCAATACCGTGTTTTTTTGCCATGTACCGTGATAACTCCACGTTTGAGATGTATACTATGGCGATACCGTGTTTTTTAGGGCATGTACCATGATAATACCGCGTTTGAGATGTATACTGTGGTGATACCGTGTTTCATTAAACATCAAATAAGCGAATCCTCGCGCTCATTGGCTGCCGCCTGTGTTGATGCGCATGTCTATGCATAGCACAGTGTTTGATGAGGCGAAGAGCGAAAATAACTTAATGGAATATATTTATTGATCGTGCTTAATGCCTCCTACACACTACACGACTTTCAAAGAAACAGCAAATAGGCGCTGATGCTCCTGCCAATGTTCCACTAATATTTCCTCCATTTCTTCGGTCCATTGAGACTTTCTTAATACCGCAGTCATGCTAGTTGATGTTCTGTTGCAGGTACATCAAGACTCCTCCCACTGAAACGTCCCGTGCCCCGGTTCTTGCGCTCTCATTGGCTGTAGATCAACGCTGCTGTTGTGTTCAGTCAAAACACATTTCACACTGCACGATTTGGAAACGTAGACCAGTCCAGATATTTAACATTCGCAGACATCAGCGATGTGTCGGCGCTTCTCTTATATAGCGTCTTTGATTATTAATACTTTACGTTCGTCGCTCATTGGAGCGAGCTCCGATTAGTCTACGATTTCACAAAGTGGAGCGATTTGATGACGGAGATAAACATGAGTAGTGCTGCCGATGCTCCTCCTCTTTTTTTTTGATGGACAGGTAAGACATTATTTATTCATTCTGTATCGCTAGATAATTGAGGTTTAGTTCACGTTAAGCAGTTCTCTAGTAAAGGTAACTGTCTATAGAAATAACGTGAAACGTAGACGGTCTCCAAAGATTATTGTTATAAATGTCCTTAACTGTAGAAGTCTGTTCGCTTGAATTCTGACATTTGTTTTTAGGCATAACTATATTATAGTAGTAATAAATAACTTTGTAAATGACCTCAAACACCGACAACTCCGACGATCATGCGGATCCACGTCCATAGATGGCAGCACAGCGTCTAACACCACTGTCGTATCGTACATGAAGAAGAGCAGTGCTAATGCTAGCTAGCGAACTACTGAATGCCCCTTTAACGAAAATTACCCCATAGTACCACTTAGCCTCCAACCAGCGGTAATACCGGTGTGAGTTTTTATATCTTGGCAAGTCCAACGGTAATCATTTGGTATGATGGTACTTTCATTTGATTACATTTTTTACCATATTGCTACTATATTCGGCATACCTTTTAAACAAGGGTCACATGACATCACTAACCTAGTTTCCGTCCACTTTTCACGCTATATTGTTATCGGATTTTGTCGTCTTCTGCCTGTTTCCATTCAAATGGCCTTTTATCGATAAAAATGGTGTGCGTGATGACGTCATGCCTAAAAAACTCTTTGTCGCTTAAGTTTTGGTTTATCGCTAATTCGCAGTTGCCCTTCTGATAGGACTGTAATATTGGTCCTGATTTTGGGCGTATCGCAGGTTGGCACCAGTTCCGACACGAAAGCGGATCGTCATGGTCCTGTACAAGCTGCAACCTGCCGGCAAAAGTAGTGGCGTAAACTTTCAGTATCAGGATCATCATCGATGTGTATATGATGTGTGCACAGATATTAAAGAAACATTGACGCGTGTAATATCAGTGTTTACATGTATGATTCATACATTCATTCCTGATATTCAGTATTTTAAACAATCATCTAATCTAAAGCATCTCCATGACAACTGCATCATGTCCCGCATATTTCTCCAGCCACTTTTAACCACCAACTGAACATGATCATCATCTAAAATGTATTTTAGCTTCATAATGCAAATTTATATTTTCTGAAGAAGCCGTAAATGCGATCTGAGGTAATGATGGTCAGATTTAAAATATTTAAATGTTTAAAATGTTCAAAAGCTCGTTTTCTGAAAGTGAACTCGGCAATGGAGGAATAGGTTCAGATAGTTTATATTCTTGAGAAAAGTCTAGAACATTCTGAGAACGTCATTCAGACGACTTTATTCTTCTACAGAACAGTGAAAGGCTCATGGTCACAAGTATTGGCAGTGACATTTCGTGTTTTGCAAAGTTTGCTGCTTCAGTGTTTCTATGTTATACTGGAAAACAATGATAAGCATTTCATAAGTTTTAAAGGCTTTTATTGGCAAAAACATTCAATATATGCGAAGAGTCAATATTTACAGTGTTGACCCTTGTTCTGCATAACCTCTGAAATTCACTCTGGCATGCTGGATATCAGCTTCTGGGGCCAAATCCTGACTGATGGAGATCCATTCTTGCCTTATTAGTGCTTTGAGTTGATCACAATTTGTGGGCTTGTGCTTGTTCACTCGCCTTTTGAGGATTGACCACAGGTTCTCTATGGGATTAAAATCAGGGGTGTTGCCTGTCCACGGATCCAAAGTTTCAATGTAATGACCCCTGAGCCACTTCATTATCACTCTTGACCTAGTGACATGGTGCTCCATGCTGGAAATTGCACGGATCATCACCAAATTGCTCCTGGATCGTTGGGAGAAGTTGCTCTTGCAGGACGTTTTGATACCATTCTTTATGCATAGCAGTGTTTTGTGCAGGATTGTGAGCGAGCCCACTCCCCGTGATGAAAAGCAACCCCACACATGGATGGTCTCAGGATGCTTCACTGTTAGGACGACACAGGACTCATGGTAGCGTTCACCTTTTGTCCCAAAAGATGTCCCAAACAGTCGGAAGGGGGCTTCATCAGAGAAAATAACTTTGCACCAGTCTTCTGTCCAATCCTTGTACTTCCTGCAGAATTTCAGTCTGTCCTTGATGTTTTTCTTGGAGAGAAGTGGCGTCTTTGCTGCCCTTCTTGACACAAGGCCATTGTGCAAAAGTCTTCGCCTCACTGTGCGTGCAGATGCACTCACACCAACCGGCTGCCAATATTGAGCTCTGTACTGATGGTGACATGGTCCTGGCACTTGCTGGACACTCTGGGACGTCCTGAAGCCTTCTTCACTGCAGTTGAACCTCTCTCTCCTCAAAGTTCTTGATTACATTTACATTTATTCATTTGGCAGACGCTTTTATCCAAAGCGACTTACAAAAGAGGAAAAACATAAGGGAATCATCTTAAGGAGACAGGAGATCTTGATGATCTGGTAAATGGTTCTTTCAGGTGAGCCATGTGAGGCCATTTTGATGCAAAGCGATGATGGCTGCACGTCTTTCTTTAGAGGTAACCATTGCGAACAAGATAATCCAATCAGTCTGCTCTTATAATCCAATCAGAATGATGGAGTGATGTCACCTGACTAGTACTCGTTCACACTTTCCCAGGTGCTGCTGATATGATTAGTGAAATGATGTTAGCTGGTCATTTTGTGCCCTGGCCATAAAAAAATTTGAAATTTGGGAAATTTGGGTTTTTGGCCAATGAAGCTTTTTGCGATTATTTAATATACATCTTGTGACTCAGCACAATAAACTAGAAACTATGTGAATCAACAACTGAAGCAGAAAACTTTGCGAAACTCAAAATTGGTGTAACTGCCAATAGTTTTGGCCACGGCTGTAGATCTAAAAATATATATATTTTTTCATTTGGTAATTAATTTTTTTAATTTAATGCTTTTATCGTTTGGTAATTGATTTAATTTAATACAGGGAATTTGCCGGCATTTTTTCAAAAGTAGACTAAACAATAATTTAATATAATTGGGCTATATGTTAGTGTTCCAAAAGAAACACTGATGCTTTTCTCCTAGTTTTGTGTATTTATTCTTAATTTAAAACATCATAGAAATTTTATGGTTTATGTTTTGTGTGCTGTCTATTATTTTGAATGGTGTGAAAAAGCAACTTTAATAAATAAATGGATATCTACTGCGATTAAATGAATCGCAAACAGTGGCCATTCATTTGTTCTCCTTGCACTTGTCGATAACCGGTGCATGATACGAGATATTTGTGTTGCACTCCTGGAGTGTCACGTTTGCAGATCGGATCAATATGCCGTAAAGATCAATCCATAATCACGTACAACGAATTGGCTTTCAATACTGTCGTCATGGTAACACAGGCTAACGATTGGGGTAAATACTGTCATGTGACCCCACATTTTTGCGTTAATGCCAATTTTCTCGACAAAAAGTGTTTCCAAACCAGTTTTCCGCGACATTTGACGTATCAACATAGTTTATGTGCTAGAAAAATATGATGTTGACACTTGTGAAATTTTAGCGATACTTTGCGTTGTTTTGATGCGCTACTTTTTTTTTTTCTCGCAAAAAATCCTTGGGTGGAAACGTCGTTACTGTTAGTCAACGAATCTTGCTTGATGAATCATATGCGTTGCTGATCAGCCACTGTCTGATCCATTTCATATAGATTGAAATGTCAAAGCCACACGTGCTTGTCACGGGTCTCTACATGTATGTGTTGATTCTCACCTGGTCAGGTAAAGACTTTAGCCTCTGATAACCCTGTGACAGACACCACAGACAGAAGTACGCCATCTTGAATTTGTTCTGAAGTTGTTTTTGTTGTGTTGGACTGTCAAACTTCTAGGTCAAAGTTCATGGTCAAAGAGCCCCTGGATATAGACAGCTGTGCAGTGAAAGTGTGTGTGTGTGAGAAGCATTAGTCACTCGTGCATGACTGTCGCATTTCTGGAAGCTGTCTCACACTGCAGTTCTGTATCCAATGGCAACACTCCAAAGGTCTCGTATGAATGTGCCGTGTTTAAATTCTCAAAGGGAAAAAAAGACAAAAAGAGTGAGAGTTTGTGGGAGTTTCAGCACTTGAACTGATGCAAACAGCCTGTGTGTTTGATATTTAGTTGTTTTGTATCTTTTAAACACTGGACTGATATTGTTCTTAGGGCTGAAACAGCGGCGTTTCAAATTTTGTAGCATCGACGTGGACGTTTTTGTTGATAAATTCATTCCAAGACTGTTGTTTCCCAGCACTAAAGTTGTTTACAAAAATAGCTGTCACACAGCGGCTTGCATCTGCATTGGGAAAATGTTACGGCTGATGTCCGTTTTTCACACATCACCATCAGTCTATTAAGTATATATATGGACCCTTTTCACTTCCTGGTTTGTAAAGCGCAAATAAATGATAGTAGGGTAAACTTGTATAGCGGTGAATGAGACCACAGCAATAATATAAGCTATATATATTTTTTTTGCTAGGGAGGGTAGAGTCCCGGTTGCTAGGTGAGGGTAGAGTCCCAATGGGTAACCTCCTCGTGCGGTGGGGCGCGTAGTGAGTTGTGCATGGATGCAGCAAAGAATAGCGCGAGGCCTCCACGTGCACTATGTCTCCGTGGTAACGCACTCGTCAAGTCATGTGATAAGATGCGCAGGTTGACGGTCTTGGGCGCAGAGGCAACTGAGATTCGTCCTCCGTCTCCCGGATTGAGGCAAGTCGCTACACCACCACGAGGAATTGGAGCGCACTGGGAATTGGGCGTTCCAAATTGGGGCGAAAAAAAACAAATAATTAAAAAATATTGCAAATATAAAATGTAAAAAGTTTGCTAGATTTATGCTGTTAAATAAGTTCAACAAACTTGGAAATTCTTTGCCACCAGAAGTTCTTCGCATGAAATTGACGATCGCGTGGATTCCCATTGAAATTACTATTTTGCATGCGGAATTTCGCCGTGCAAAATTAAATGCAACCACGGCTGTAGACGGGCGAATTCGCCGTGTCGACCAATAGGAAGTCACTAGGCTTGTCCGTGACCTCTGTGTGGGTGGTGCTTTGTTCACAGCCACACTGAGTATTGAAGGAGATTATTTTAGTGGCGAGTTTCTATTTGGCTTCACTCATCCAGAGTATAAAGTGCAGCATTAAAAACATCCGCCCACACCTTTATATTTACATATGCATTTGGCAGATGCTTTTATCACAAGCGACTTCCAGTGCACTTATTACAGGGTCAATCCCCCCGGAGCAACCTGGAGTTAAGTGTCTTACTCAAGGACACAATGGTGGTGACTGTGGGGATCGAACCAGCAACCTTCCGCTTACATGTTATGTGCTTTAGCCTTCTATGCCCGCAGGATTCGCCATGCAAAGATAAATGTGACCACGCCTTTAGTGTGAATGCTGTATAGATGTATCATATTGACCATCAACTGCCAATCTATATTTACTGCGTGTTGCTAAAACATGAGCAGGACGAAATCCGCTCACAGCGCTAGGAGAGATCTCGCTCCGCACCGCTGCTAATCCTACGACCTTGCAGCATGACGCTCGGCTTTCATAGGAATGAATTGAAAATGCTCTCAGCTTCGCTCACAACACGCCAGTGGTAACGTAGGGTCAGACTGGACGAACTTGCTAATGCTAGCTGCCTTGCTAACGATTATGCTACGTCGGACACCGGATTGATTCCATCCGCACCGCAAGACTTCATGACGACGGTTGCTAGCTGCGGTTGCGCCCTCTCATCGTCTCTAGCGAAGAGCGCGACAGAACAACAGTGATGTAACTCTGATCTTTCTGCGCTGTAATCTTGAATATTGTCCTCTAGCGCCAAACATGCATCATTTCTGCCCCCGTCCCGCTCCGCACGCCTCTTTTCCCTGCATGTGTGCAGACATGAAGCGCCGCACGCGTTAACGTGGTTTCGAAGCACCTTTTAGACCATAACGTTTTTCCCTTCTAAATACATCTCTATTAATCGGCATGTCACGAGTTACTAGTTCACTATTTTTTGTTTAGAATAAATTGTTTATTTTCTTCCGTCAACCTCCGTCAAAAGAAAGTGCAACGTGTAAATGTATAGCGTGATAAATATCGATATCGAACAATATGAAAAAGATTATCGTGATAACGTTTTTGGCCATATCGCGCAGCCCTAGCCGGAAGGGAACGTCATTTCAGATGCAGAGAAGTTATTAAACTTCAGAACCGTGTGCACTGATGAAGCGTTCACAATAAGACCAGGAAGGTGTATTCAAGTTTATGGGGCTGATTTTTATTACTCTTTGAAGTATTTAATGTTCTTTAAATGTTCTTGTTGGCCTCAAAACCTTTTGAACTCCATCCTTCCACGAGGTCTATTTAAGTGTTATGTAATGGCCCTGTGAACTTCATAACTCCAGAAACGTCAGGTCTGTCCATACTGTATCCTATATCCGGTTCTGTGTGCATGACTTGTGTAGGTTTGTCTCTATATTTGGCTCTTGTAAAGAGAGCTGCGTGGCATGAAGCCCCTTCACGACATGAGTTTGAGTTTCCATCACCTTGTCTCACGCTGAGCCGTTCCTCTGGTCAATTCACAGATATAGCCACACTTGAAATCTAAACGAGCCGTTATTGGCCACGTCCACCCTCCACACGCATCCGTTTTAGTTTGAAAACTTCCTAATGTCATCTTTTCCCAAATATGAGGTTATGAAGAAAGTTCTGAAAGGTTTCGGTTGGGGGAAAAACAGCATTGTAGTGTCAAAGCGAGGGGTGAACGTAGCAAGATGGCACAGACGGCAAAAATATTAAAATTTCTCTGTACGTCAGCGCCTCTTCTACGAGTTGTGAATGTCCCGATCTAAGGGGGAGAGATTGAAACTGCACCGGCGGATGCACACTCTGTCCCGGGACGCTCATCTCTCGAGCGCACACGCTTAATGCAGCCAGACTGTAACGTGATTGCTCGTGACTTATTGAATCATAATAAACGTGTCACTGTGTGTTTCTTATGGTGAAGAAAACCGCCAATACGCAGCTTTATGAGAGAAATCTCCATGATATATATATATTGTCATATCGCCCAGCCCCAAATATATATGCATGTACACGGGTGTATTACAAACGGTCTTGTTATTAGCATTAGCACTATTAACTTTTTATTGCTTATTTTGTATTTTTTTTTGTTGTCGTTTTAATGTCAACTTTCTCTGTGTCAGGTTTTGTCAGTAGGTGTTGCGTCTCAATGCAGATGCTCCGGGTGAAATGAATAAGCCTCTGTCAGGACCCCCCTCTGGCCCTCCCCATCCCTCCGTCCCGATACCCGCACCCTCCCCGGGCCTGTCCCAGGTAAATCAAACCCCTATTTCATGCACTCATATTTAGGCTTACTTATTATAATCAACACATATTTATCAGGTAGACTTTTATGATTAAATATGTTCTCTCTTCAGCCCGGCTTTCCTCCCGGCCCTCCTTCCTTTGTTTTCGGCACCCCTCCACCACAGATGAACCCTGCCGCACAACCCCGACAGGTTTGTCGCACTACATACCCAGAGCTTCCCGAGTGCAGAGCTCAAAAGTGACGCCCACTCTGTCAGCGGAAATGTTCTTGTCCAGAAATGTGTCAATTGAATGTTGTTGATTGATGACCAACTAAACAATAAGGTGCCACATGTGACGTGCTTTAAGTGTCCTGACCTTTGACCTGTGTGTCTGGCTTTCTCTTTCTAGTTTGCCTCAGGTCCTAGAGCTTTACCACAGCAGGTACAAGCGCGCACACACACACACACACACACACACACAAACGCATGCGACGCATATAGCCTGAAACAAACTCTACGCAGGTTCACAAGCGCTATTACCTCATTCCTAGAGCTAACGCTCGATTTCAGTCATTGTTGCATTCCAAAATGTGTCAATTGCATTCTTGAACATTTTAAGTAGCAGTAACACAAGAAAGCACGTTAAAGATGCACAAAGGGACCGTGCACTTGCAATGCATTGTCCAAGCATTCGGATATGTGTTTGCATACTTGTGTAGAGTATGTTTCAGACTGAACTTGCAGGTTGTTGCTTAAATCGAACAAAAACGGTGCTAATGTGCGTTGTTTTTCTGCCTAGCATGCTGCTATGTTTCTTTAACTCTATGCCGACTGGTAACACACTCTTCATCTCTCTCTTGCACTCTCTCTCTCTCTCTCTCTCTCTCTCTCTCTCTCTCTTCTGCGGTGTGTATGTAAATGTGTGTGTTTTGCGGCCGAAGGGAGGATTCAGGTCATTGCAGGTAATGCTTTTGTGTTTTAACACTCCTGTCCAAATATCTTTGTCCTAAACTCAAACCGCCGATATCAAATCTTCTGTATATTTGTCAATACAAAATAAATTCTCTCTCTCAAGTGGGCTGATTCTAGGCTTGGGATCAATGCCTTTTTCATGCATCGATAATCAGAAGATTTGTGTGTGTGTGTGTGTGTGTGTGTGTGTGTGTGTATATATATATATATGGATTTTATGTTGATATAAATAGTGCTTGCGCAATAGTCTTTATCTCTTCTTCAGACATATTTCTCAACACAACTTTGGTAAACTTAGGCTAAGGGGGGTCGCGCACCGGACGCGTCTGGCGGAAAACACGGCTCGTTCTAAAATTAGAAGCTATCATTGAGCCAATGCAACATTCTGCGGTGCCGTGGAGCTCAACACGCGTAGTTTTCCGTTAAATTCGTCCCGAATCAGTATCAAAGGACAACGATTATATTCTGTAGTATAACTGGATGATATATTGAGTTCGAGGATCTTTCATAGAGCCTACGCTTGTGGTTTGACGGCTTGAATGAAAGACCCGTTCATGGCTACATGCAGAGAAACTGCGCTATAAACGTTGCGCCAGTTTCACTAACCTGCAAACTCGTCATTGTGTGTGTGTGTGTGTGTGTGTGTGTGTGCATGCGTGTGTGATATCGACCAGCTTCAGTAAACGGTATATCGCCCTCTTGTGGTCTCCCAACACTATTAACCCAGACTGTTAATTACAGGCCAACTGTGAATGGGAAAGCATGCGAATTGGGCTTCTAATTGAAATGTACCGATGCCTCAAAAATTGATGCAATTTAAGAATTAATATATTGTATAGGAGAGTTGTGTTAACTATCTGCCGTCTGCTTTGTTACAGAGTGCATCTAGTGGTAGATTTTGGAAGCGACAGAAGGGAATGTAAGCGAACGCGTTTAACGGGCAGTGGCGGTAATCTCCAGATACCAGCCGATTAATCGGTCTGGCCAATATACTGGCATATCACTAAATTTCTCTAGGCGAATTGATTATTAACTATAAATTATTAACCTTTAACGACAGACCTACGGTGAGCTCAAAGGTTGTTAATCGATGGTATATATGCTTCTGTTGAATCTATCAGTTCATATTTAATAGCAGAATTCCTGCTGAAGAACTACATTACCCATAATCCCTATAATCCACCAATCAGAGAATTGCATCAAGAGCTCCGCCCACCGAATGACGCAATCGAGTCTCCCTACACTCGCTAGCTACTTGTATGTCTGAATATATTACAATACACTTAACATATTGAGTTTTATATTTTGTAATTGTTTTTAATTGGATTATGTCATTCGCAATGCTTCATGGGATTGTAGTTCATTCCCTCATGATAGACATCAAGTGCACAGGATTGTACCTTTTGTTTGATTTTCATATACTTAAACATTTTACGCGTTAATTAATAAACTTAACGGGTTAATTTCGACTGCTCAACTTTCTACTTTATTGTCATCATGTTAGGTGACGTTAGTAACAGCTCTCAGAACAGTTTGTGGTAATGGAACACATTGCAACAACATCGGACTGATTATATTGCTGGTATTTTTATTAAATTATTGAGCTCCTTTGTTTTTTCCCTTCTCTTTTATTTTTTTTCAGCCGTACTTTACTGGTCGGCCAACTTTACCCGCCAATTCTGGGCGTGTCCAACCAAGCTCCGCCCCTCGCTCCATCCCGCCTCCACACGGGGCACGCCCCACACATGTATTCCAGCCAAGCCCCTCCCAGATGATGATGATACCCCAGCAACAAATCAGCTTCACGAACTCGCAAGGTGCCGCCTACTATATCCCTGGCCAGGTAATTCCAAAGATTCGCATGTGTATCCAATGTTCACGCTTATCATTTTTGGTATTTTTCCTCTTAGATAAGTGCACGTTTTGGTAGACAAGTCTATTATTTTCAACAGAAATATTGCAAAACATCAAATGGATGAAAAGTCAGCCATGACTTGAGGGTTTTAAGGATGTATTCCCCCAATAAAATCTTGTAATCTCTAATTAGTCCTCAAATATAACTTATTTTAACTAATTTCTCCTGCTTTAGCTTCTATTTTCGAGGCCACGCTAGGTGCTAGTCTTATCCAATTGTCATGCAAATTGGCATTGGTGTGAGTGTTTGTGCTATCTGTGGGTGTATTCGCGCAAACTGTAGCTGTAGTATATACAGAGCACAATTTACAACGCGACGTGAGCGTTTAGCGCGGCACGATTACACACAAAGTCAATGCAAAGATGCGAATAGACGCGAAATCGCTTCATTCGCGCGAGTTGAAATTGTCAACTCGAGCCTGAAATCCGCATGTCACATTGTCGCGAAAGCCTATCAGCATTGCGATCGTCCGGATGTCACTGACGTACTGACGTAGTAGCAGAAGAAATCTGGAAAAATGGATGAAACGATTGTTGTAGCGGTGTGTGGGCACCCGGAATTGTGCCGGACGAAAGACGACATCGCTTGGAGGAAAGCGAGCGAGGAATTTGGACGACCTGGTAAGTTCGGAAAATACGCGCGACTACTTGATTCCGGCTATTGGTTGTACTTTACTCTGAAGCCCCGCCTCCTGTCCTTTTCCGGAAGAGAAGCGGGAATACTCGCGGGTTCGCGTCACTGTACATCCCATTTACAGTGCGACGTTGCTTGACATGAAATGCAATGCATGATGGGACGCAGATGGTGCAATAATCGGAGAAGAGCCTCAGAATTAAGTTGCCCATTAGCGCCAACCCGCTGCATGTAAACATGGTCATTGACATTGTGCGTATGACATATTGCATAGTGCTGCGCTTGAGGTATAGCTCTCTTAAAATAGGACCCACAATGTAAACGTAATTGAGCAAGAAAGTAGGAAGAATTATCTTTGCTTCAATTTTAATTCTTAAATTGATGCACTGATACATTTTTGACACCCCTGAACAGTAGCTTGGCTTTCACGTCACACTGCCTAAACGTTTTAGCCTTTTGAATTGTCCCACACTAGTGTGGAGTGAATGGTGTCAAAGCCTTGCGTAGGTCTTTCTGCCTCTGAACTCACACGGATGTATTGATTCTGCTGACAACTCCTCCCCTTATTAAACTCTGTCCTGGTCAGCTGGCTGTCTCTGCAGTTCCTAATTGTGCAACACTAGAAAGGGGGGGTTGGGGGACTGTGTGTGTGTGTGTGTGTGTGTGTGTGTGTGTGTGTGTGTGTGTGTGTGTGTGTGTGTGTGTGTGTGTGTTTGCTTTTGATGAGTCAGTGCGGTAAAATTCAGCAGCTTTTGCCCAGTGTCAAATCTCTCTCTCTCTCCCTCTCTCAGTACCGCCCCTCATACGTGACCCCTCCGCAGTATCAGGTGGCCGGATCTCCTGGTTTCTATACTGGCTCAAGCCCGGCTGATTATGGTATGTATGGAGAGTAGACGCAGTAATTATACGTATGCAGAGATGTGTATAGTGTGTGTGTGTGTGTGTGTGTGTGTGTGTGTGTGTGTGTGTGTGTGTGTGTGTGTGTGTATAGAGTGTGTGTGTATAGAGTGTGTGTGTATAGAGTGTGTGTGTATAGAGTGTGTGTGTATAGTGTGTGTGTGTGTATAGTGTGTGTGGTGTGTGTGTATAGTGTGTGTGGTGTGTGTGTATAGTGTGTGTGGTGTGTGTGTATAGTGTGTGTGGTGTGTAGAGTGTGTGTGTGTGTAGAGTGTGTGTGTGTATAGTGTGTGTGTGTGTGTGTGTGTGTATAGAGAGTGTGTGTATAGAGTGTGTGTGTATAGAGAGTGTGTGTATAGAGTGTGTGTGTATAGAGTGTGTGTGTATAGAGTGTGTGTGTGTGTATAGTGTGTGTGTGTATAGTGTGTGGTGTGTGTGTATATAGTGTGTGGTGTGTGTGTATATAGTGTATGGTGTGTGTGTGTGTGTGGTGTGTGTGTGTGTGTAGAGTGTGTGTGTGTGTAGAGTGTGTGTGTGTGTAGAGTGTGTGTGTGTATAGTGTGTGTGTGTATAGTGTGTGTGTGTGTGCTCCCTCTAGTGGTAAATGCTCACATTTTCAGCTTCTCATAGCAGGAGTTATTGTGTGAACATTTGACCCAAAAAGCATCGATTCATTAGTGTTTTAAGTAAATCATCACATGTTTTATTCCTCACGGTGATTTGAATCAAAGCATTTGTGCTCCAGACATGAATCATGTCAGTCTCATAGAGACAGTGAAACAATCTTTTGCTTGAGTTTTAGAGGAACATCACAACAAGTTAATTTCTTTCTTTCTTCATTCATTTGTTCAGTCTTTAGTTTCATTATTTTTGTTTGTTTATTTTGTTTTTTCTTTTATTGGTTTTGTTTTTTTTTTGTTCTTCTTTATTCTTTAGTTTTTCTTTTTCATTCATTTGTTTGTTCTTTATTTAGTTTCATTCTTTCTTTTGTTTGTTCATTGTTTTTCCATTTTTTTTCTTTTTGTTGGTTCAACAAAACTCATTTGTTTGATGGACTTTTGTTCTTTTCTCTTTCTCGTTTCGTCTTTTTTGTTAGTTCTTTTCATTGTTTTGTTTTTTCGCTCTTTCTTCCCCTCTTTCAATGTGATGGATCAGAGTCACAGTTGTTGAATATAGGGGTTGAAACTCTATTTTAAATGTAATGTTTTCAGAAATATACCCCTAGAGTTTCAACCCCTATATTCAACAACTGTGACTCTGATCCATCACATTGAAAGAGGGGAAGAAAGAGCGAAAAAACAAAACAATGAAAAGAACTAACAAAAAAGACGAAACAGAAAATGATATATATATATATATATATATATATATATACAGTCAAGCCCGAAATTATTCATACCCCTGGCAAATTCTGACTTAAAGTTACTTTTATTCAACCAACAAGTTTTTTCTTGATTAGAAATAATACAGGAGTCTCCCAGAAGATAATAAGACGATGTACAAGAGGCATCATTGTGGAAAAAAATATAACTCATCTTTTATTTACATTTTAACAAAAAAGTGGCATGTCCAAAATTATTCATACCCGTCTCAATAATCAATAGAAAAGCCTTTATTGGCTAATACAGCAATCAAACGCTTGCTATAATTGCTGACCAGCTTTTTGCATGTCTCCACTGGTATTTTTGCCCATTCATCTTTAGCGATGAGCTCCAACTCTTTCAGGTTGGAGGGTCTCCTTGCCATCACCCTGATCTTTAGCTCCCTCCACAGATTCTCAATGGGATTTAAGTCAGGACTCTGGCTGGGCCACTGCAAAACGTTAATGTTTTTGTCTGCTAACCATTTCGTCACCACTTTTGCTGTGTGTTTTGGGTCGTTGTCGTGCTGAAATGTCCACTGGTCTCCGAGGCCAAGTTTCTCTGCAGACTGCCTGATGTTGTTGCTGAGAATTTTGATGTATTGCTCCTTTTTCATGGTGCCGTTTACTGTGATTAGGTTCCCTGGTCCACTGGCTGAAAAACAACCCCAAAACATTAGGTTCCCACCACCATGTTTGACAGTTGGGATGGTGTTCTTAGGGTTGAAGGCTTCTCCTTTTTTACGCCAAATGAAGGCTACATCATTGTGGCCAAACAATTCAATTTTTGTTTTATCTGACCATAAAACAGAAGACCAGAAGTCTTCTTCTTTGTCCAGATGAGCATTTGCAAAGGCCAAGCGGGCTTTTGTGTGCCTTATCTGGAGAAGTGGTGTCCTCCTTGGTCTGCGTCCATTGAACCCAGCGGTGTGCAGTGTCCGTTGGACTGTCTGCCTTGAGATGTTGCCACCAGCAGAGCCCAGATTCATCAGGATGGCCTTGGTGGTGATCCTTGGACTCTTTTTTACCTCTCTCACTATCCTCCTGGCCAGCACAGGTGTCACTTTTGGCTTCCGACCACGTCCTCTGAGATTTTTCACAGTGTGGAACGTCTTGTATTTTTTAATAATACTTTGCACTGTAGCCACTGGAACTTCAAAACATTTAGATATGGTCTTATAGCCCTTTCCTGACTTGTGAGCAGCCACAATGCGCAGCCGCAGGTCCTCACTGAGCTCCTTTGTCTTAGCCATGACTGTCCACAAACCAACAGCAGAGAGCTTCTGTTTTTCACCTGTTGAGTTGATTAAAACAGCTGTTCCAAATGAATCAGGGTAATTAGGATGCTTTAGAATAGCTTGGGATATTTGGAATGGTATAGATCTTTGGATTTTCCCATAGACTGTGACAGTTTGCAAAGGGTATGAATAATTTTGGACATGCCACTTTTCGTTAAAATGTAAATAAAAGATGAGTAATATTTTTTTCCACAATGATGCCTCTTGTACATCGTCTTATTATCTTCTGGGAGACTCCTGTATTATTTCTAATCAAGAAAAAACTTGTTGGTTGAATAAAAGTAACTAAGTCAGAATTTGCCAGGGGTATGAATAATTTCGGGCTTGACTGTATATATATATATATATATAAATTATATATTTCGATAATTATGTATTTACTGAGAAATGTCTCAAAAGTGTTTGTTTGTTTGTTTTTTTTATCAGAGGAACCATCATTTAATCCAACAGCCACTGCTGCCAAGTATATTCAGTATTTTAAAGACAATAAATTAAAATGTAATAACTCGTTTTTCATTAAATAAGCACAAGGGAGAATGAAATGCAGTCGGTTTCAAGGATGTGCACTTTATTTTTATATTGCACAATAATATATATATAATGTACAATAATGCATAGTAGCTTAATACAAAGCATTACTTGCCTTCAATTGGTTTTACTAATACATTTTTGTGAATGAACAATTGTGCAAAGCTACTTCACTGACTTGTTTTTGAAACCCGTAGTTGAATATTGCATAATTCTGAATTATTACTGTGGGACACGTCAGGTTTATTATACTAATATAATGCTGAGTTAACATTATTATTCTGATTATTAGATTTGTGTTATGCAAAAGTCATATATTTCTGTCCTGTTTACTTCACTGGGACTTTTATTTTGACACCGGAAGTGATGCAGTATTTACTTCACCTGGAACTTTTATTTTGACACCGATAGTGCTGCTGTATTTACTTCACCTTCATATGGGACTTTTATTTTGACACCAAAAGTGCTACTGTATTTACTTCACCTGGGACTTTTATTTTGACACCGAAAGTGCTGCAGTATTTACTTCACCTTCGTATGGGACTTTTATTTTGACACCGAAAGTGCTGCAGTATTTACTTCACCTTCATATGGGACTTTTATTTTGACACCAAAAGTGCTACTGTATTTACTTCACCTGGGACTTTTATTTTGACACTGATAGTGCTGCTGTATTTACTTCACCTTCATATGGGACTTTTATTTTGACACCAAAAGTGCTACTGTATTTACTTCACCTGGGACTTTTATTTTGACACCAAAAGTGCTGCAGTATTTACTTCACCTTCATATGGGACTTTTATTTTGACACCGAAAGTGCTGCTGTATTTACTTCACCTGGGACTTTTATTTTGACACCGATAGTGCTGCTGTATTTACTTCACCTTCACATGGGACTTTTATTTTGACACCGATAGTGCTGCTGTATTTACTTCACCTTCACATGGGACTTTTATTTTGACACCGAAAGTGCTACTGTATTTACTTCACCTGGGACTTTTATTTTGACACCGAAAGTGCTGCTGTATTTACTTCACCTGGGACTTTTATTTTGACACCGATAGTGCTGCTGTATTTACTTCACCTTCACATGGGACTTTTAATTTGACACTGAAACTCCTGCATTGTTTACTTCACCTTCACAAGCAGCATTTATTTTGACTTTACAATGTTCCACATTTCTTGAAATGCTGTAATCCCTTCTATTGTTCTGTGCCGCATTTGTAGATGTGTATAATAACTTGTAGCGGTTACTAATGTTTGGAAATGCACGAATGCTTGAACCTGCGTTCTTTTGATTTCACAATGAACTAACCTGAGAGTCAGACAATTCGACTGTGCGATGTTGAGCAGATTCGCCTTGATTGTGTGTGTAATATTTTTCTTCTCGTTTGTTTTTCTAGCTGGGGCGTATTACCCTGCCCAGCCCCAGTTCACGCCTCCTGTTGCCCCTGCGCCTGTTATCCTGAACCCCGCCCCCCAGCAGCAACAGGCCCCGCCTCCTCCACCGCAGCAAGCCCCGCCCAAACGGGAGCGTAAGCAGGTAAGACGTTCCAGTTCTGTTAAGTGTGATATATGTGGCAATTGCATTTTTGTCTCTGCTGCTTTCAATCAATCTTTTAGTTTTTTCAGTATATTCACACAACATGCATATTTTACACGCATCTCGCGTTATCTTTGGGGAACCCGCCTCGTGTCATGGAACGGCTGACGACCTCCTTGTATTCACTGTAATAAAGCAATTGTTCGTTGTTATTAAATGTTGCCATGAGACGTTGCAGAGTAAGTAATAAGTACAGTAGCTCACATAATGAGGGCTTAAATGGCTATTCCCATATGGTGCCAGCCTCCACATGCCTGGCAGCGCCCGCACTCAAACAGTTCTGGCAGCTTGTGAGTACCCACTTTAAATATGAGCTGTGGGTCGAACACGACAGACTTGCCAGAGGTATGTTTGAAGAATTGTGTGCCATGGTCGGGCCTTTCGTTGGGCCAGTCAAATCAAGTGATCACACACACACACACACACACACACACACACACCAACTGATGAGCACGTTGCCATCGCACATTAGATCATCAAGTGTTCTAAATTATAATCTTTCATGTCTTTATTGAACACATCCCATTAAACATTCACAGTGTGCTGTGGAAAAAGTAAGTGAACCCTTGGATGTAATAACTGGTCAGCAATAACCTCAATCAAGCCTTCCCGGTAGAGGCGGACTAACCTGTACAGTGTTCGGAAGGAATTTTGGACCATTCTTCCTTACAGAACTGCTTCAGCTCAGACATACTCTGAGGATGTCTGGTGTGAACGGCTCTCTTGAGGTCATGCCACAGCATCTCTGTTGGGTTATGGTCTGGGCTCTGACTGGGACACTTTGAAGCTGTTCTGCAGTGGATTTAGTGTACTTTTGATGTTTAGGGTCATTGTCCTGCTGCATCACCCAAGTTCTGCTGAGCTTCAGCTGGCGCACCGCCACCCTGACATTATCCTGTAGGACATCTTGATATACTTGGGAATTCATTTTTCCCTCTGATGGCAAGTGTTTCAGGCCCTGAAGCAGCAAAGCAGCCCCAAATCATGATGCCCCCTCCACCGTACTTCCCCGTTGGGATGATGTTTTCATGTTGGTATTCAGTGCCCTTTTTATGCCATAAAAGTAGCTTTAACCCACACCTCCAATCTCATTTCATTAATTGGATGCCCGGTTTGCCAACGACTGACTCTTAATTAGGTTTTGTTGACGTCATTAGCCTAGGGGTTCTCTTACTTTTTCCACAGCACTGAATGTTTAATGGGTTGTTCATTTAAAGACATGAAAGATTATAATTGTTTTTGTGTTTTTTAACTTAATCACATTGTGTTTGTCTATACTTGTATTGGGGATAACGTGTTACAAGTAATGTGTGTTAGGTAATCAGATTACTTTTTTCGAGTAACAAGTAACGCAATATTTTTTAAGACCATAATATTTGTTATTTTTTAAAGAAAGTAACACGTTGCTTTTGTAAACCTCTCCTTTCCCCGTATCGCAAGGAAAAAGTGTGCAAACTTCGAGGAGAAGACGTAGTGCATGATGGGAAATGTAGTTCTAGAGAGTGTGATGCTTGCCTAGCAGAGATGCATAGACAATGAAGTCGTAGTATGTGTGCGCATGATGGGTTTGGTAGTTCTAGAGAGTGTAAGTCATGCTTATCAGTGATTGGCAGAGCACAAGAAGTCTTCTTTTAGCCCAATTTGAGATTTGATTTAAATATTGCTGGTGAAGAAATGTAAATCTGAACCCTTCGGTGGATTTGTTGTGCGCTGGAGCTTGCCATGTGTAGCTGTCAAAAACTTTGCCTTTGTCATGACTATCAAACCGAGAATTAAGAAATATGTCCTCCATAAGTGAAAGTGGTAAGTGAAACTGTTTTTTTTATTTGTTATCCATTCATGTTCGCTGTATAATATAGCACAGTTATAAGCCGGGAGAAGTCTTCCCGTGGCCGCCGCATGATTATAATTACATACATGCAATGATCTCTGACTTTTTGTGCATCCTAACTGCTTTGTTGTAAAGCTGTCATAGTCACTGCTCTACGATCAGTTTGCATCCAAATTAACATTACAGTGGAGATCATATTGTTCGTATAGTATCTAATGCGTCGCATTACACAGTTGAGATCATATCGTTCGTATCGTATCTAATGCGTCGCATTACACGGTGGAGATCATATCGTTCGTATAGTATCTAATGCGTCGCATTACACGGTGGAGATCGTATCGTTCGTGTAGTATCTAATGCGTCGCATTACACGGTGGAGATCATATCATTTATATAGTATCTAATGCATCACATAGTATCTAATGCGTCACATTACACAGTTGAGATCATATCGTTCGTATAGTATCTAATGTGTCGCATTACACGGTGGAGATCATATCGTTCGTATAGTATCTAATGCGTCGCATTACACGGTGGAGATCGTATCGTTCGTGTAGTATCTAATGCATCGCATTACACGGTGGAGATCATATCATTTATATAGTATCTAATGCGTCACATAGTATCTAATGCGTCACATTACACAGTTGAGATCATATCGTTCGTATAGTATCTAATGCGTCGCATTACACGGTGGAGATCATATCGTTTGTATAGTATCTAATGCGTCGCATTACACGGTGGAGATCATATCGTTCGTATAGTATCTAATGCGTCGCATTACACTGTTGAGATCATATTGTTCGTATAGTATCTAATGCGTCGCATTACACGGTGGAGATCATATCATTTATATAGTATCTAATGCGTCACATAGTATCTAATGCGTCACATTACACAGTGGAGATCGTATCGTTCGTATCGTATCTAATGCGTCGCATTACATGGTGGAGATCATATCATTTATATAGTATCTAATGTGTCGCATTACACGGTGGAGATCATATCGTTCGTATAGTATCTAATGCGTCGCATTACACGGTGGAGATCATATCATTTATATAGTATCTAATGTGTCACATAGTATCTAATGCGTCACATTACACAGTGGAGATCTTATCGTTCGTATCGTATCTAATGCGTCGCATTACACAGTGGAGATCATCTCATTTATATAGTATCTAATGCGTCGCATTACACGGTGGAGATCATATCATTTATATAGTATCTAATGCGTCGCATTACACGGTGGAGATCATATCGTTCGTATAGTATCTAATGCGTCGCATTACACGGTGGAGATCATATCGTTCGTATAGTATCTAATGCGTCGCATTACACGGTGGAGATCATATCATTTATATAGTATCTAATGCGTCACATAGTATCTAATGCGTCACATTACACAGTGGAGATCGTATCGTTCGTATCGTATCTAATGCGTCGCATTACACGGTGGAGATCATATCGTTCGTTTAGTATCTAATGTGTCGCATTACACGGTGGAGATCATATCGTTCGTATCGTATCTAATGCGTCGCATTACACGGTGGAGATCATATCATTTATATAGTATCTAATGTGTCGCATTACACGGTGGAGATCATATCATTTATATAGTATCTAATGTGTCGCATTACACAGTGGAGATCGTATCGTTCGTATCGTATCTAATGCGTCGCATTACACGGTGGAGATCATATCATTTATATAGTATCTAATGTGTCGCATTACACGGTGGAGATCATATCGTTCGTATAGTATCTAATGTGTCGCATTACACGGTGGAGATCATATCGTTCGTATAGTATCTAATGCGTCGCATTACACGGTGGAGATCGTATCGTTCGTGTAGTATCTAATGCATCGTATTACACGGTGGAGATCATATCATTTATATAGTATCTAATGCGTCACATAGTATCTAATGCGTCACATTACACAGTTGAGATCATATCGTTCGTATAGTATCTAATGCGTCGCATTACACGGTGGAGATCATATCGTTTGTATAGTATCTAATGCGTCGCATTACACGGTGGAGATCATATCGTTCGTATAGTATCTAATGCGTCGCATTACACTGTTGAGATCATATTGTTCGTATAGTATCTAATGCGTCGCATTACACGGTGGAGATCATATCATTTATATAGTATCTAATGCGTCACATTACACAGTGGAGATCGTTCGTATCGTATCTAATGCGTCGCATTACACGGTGGAGATCATATCATTTATATAGTATCTAATGTGTCGCATTACACAGTGGAGATCGTATCGTTCGTATCGTATCTAATGCGTCGCATTACACGGTGGAGATCATATCATTTATATAGTATCTAATGTGTCGCATTACACGGTGGAGATCATATTGTTCGAATAGTATCTAATGCGTCGCATTACACGGTGGAGATCATATCGTTCGTATAGTATCTAATGCGTCGCATTACACGGTGGAGATCATATCGTTCGTATAGTATCTAATGCGTCGCATTACACGGTGGAGATCATATCATTTATATAGTATCTAATGCGTCACATAGTATCTAATGCGTCACATTACACAGTGGAGATCGTATCGTTCGTATCGTATCTAATGCGTCGCATTACACGGTGGAGATCATATCGTTCGTTTAGTATCTAATGTGTCGCATTACACGGTGGAGATCATATCGTTCGTATCGTATCTAATGCGTCGCATTACACGGTGGAGATCATATCGTTTATATAGTATCTAATGTGTCGCATTACACGGTGGAGATCATATCATTTATATAGTATCTAATGTGTCGCATTACACAGTGGAGATCGTATCGTTCGTATCGTATCTAATGCGTCGCATTACACGGTGGAGATCATATCATTTATATAGTATCTAATGTGTCGCATTACACGGTGGAAATCATATCGTTCGAATAGTATCTAATGCGTCGCATTACACGGTGGAGATCATATCGTTCGTATAGTATCTAATGCGTCGCATTACACGGTGGAGATCATATCGTTCGTATAGTATCTAATGCGTCGCATTACACGGTGGAGATCATATCATTTATATAGTATCTAATGCGTCACATAGTATCTAATGCGTCACATTACACAATGGAGATCGTATCGTTCGTATCGTATCTAATGCGTCGCATTACATGGTGGAGATCATATCGTTCGTTTAGTATCTAATGTGTCGCATTACACGGTGGAGATCATATCGTTCGTATAGTATCTAATGCGTCGTATTACACGGTGGAGATCGTATCGTTCGTGTAGTATCTAATGCGTCGCATTACACGGTGGAGATCATATCATTTATATAGTATCTAATGCGTCACATAGTATCTAATGCGTCGCATTACACGGTTGTGATCGTATCGTTCGTACAGTATCTAATGCGTCGCATTACACGGTGGAGATCGTATCGTTCGTGCAGTATCTAATGCGTCGCATTACACGGTGGAGATCATATCGTTCGGACAGTATCTAATGCGTCGCATTACACGGTGGAGATCGTATCGTTCGTACAGGATATAATGCATCGCATTACACAGTTGAGATCGTATCGTTCGTACAGTATCTAATGCGTCGCATTACACGGTTGTGATCATATCGTTCGTACAGTATCTAATGCGTCGCATTACACGGTTGTGATCATATCGTTCGTACAGTATCTAATGCGTCGCATTACACGGTGGAGATCATATCGTTCGTATAGTATCTAATGCGTCGCATTACACGGTGGAGATCATATCGTTCGTATAGTATCTAATGCGTCGCATTACACAGTGGAGATCATATCGTTCGTATAGTATCTAATGCGTCGCATTACACAGTGGAGATCATATCGTTCGTATAGTATCTAATGCGTCGCATTACACAGTTGAGATCATATCGTTTGTATAGTATCTAATGCGTCGCATTACACAGTTGAGATCATATCGTTTGTATAGTATCTAATGCGTCGCATTACACGGTTGTGACCATATCGTTCGTACAGTATCTAATGCGTCGCATTACACGGTGGAGATCATATCGTTCGTATAGTATCTAATGCGTCGCATTACACAGTTGAGATCATATCGTTTGTATAGTATCTAATGCGTCGCATTACACAGTTGAGATCATATCGTTCGTGTAGTATCTAATGCGTCGCATTACACAGTTGAGATCATATCGTTCGTGTAGTATCTAATGCGTCGCATTACACAGTTGAGATCATATCGTTCGTGTAGTATCTAATGCGTCGCATTACACAGTTGAGATCATATCGTTCGTGTAGTATCTAATGCGTCGCATTACACAGTTGAGATCATATCGTTCGTGTAGTATCTAATGCGTCGCATTACACGGTTGTGACCATATCGTTCGTACAGTATCTAATGCGTCGCATTACACGGTGGAGATCATATCGTTCGTACAGTATCTAATGCGTCGCATTACACAGTTGAGATCATATCGTTTGTATAGTATCTAATGCGTCGCATTACACAGTTGAGATCATATCGTTCGTGTAGTATCTAATGCGTCGCATTACACGGTTGTGACCATATTGTTCGTACAGTATCTAATGCGTCGCATTACACGGTGGAGATCACATCGTTCGTATAGCATCTAATGCGTCGCATTACACAGTTGAGATCATATCGTTTGTATAGTATCTAATGCGTCGCATTACACAGTTGAGATCATATCGTTCGTGTAGTATCTAATGCGTCGCATTACACAGTTGAGATCATATCGTTCGTGTAGTATCTAATGCGTCACATTACACAGTTGAGATCATATCGTTCGTACAGTATCTAATGCATCGCATTACACGGTGGAGATCATATCGTTCGTATAGTATCTAATGCATCGCATTACACGGTGGAGATCATATCGTTCGTATAGTATCTAATGCGTCGCATTACATGGTGGAGATCATATCGTTCGTATAGTATCTAATGCGTCGCATTACACGGTGGAGATCATATCGTTCATATAGTATCTAATGTGTCGCATAACACAGTTGAGATCATACGGTGATCATACAGTCCTCGCTGCTGACATCCAACGGCGGATGTCAGCAACAAGGACTCCACGACAGTGCATCCCTCCTCCCTCCCTAGTATTCGGCACCAATGTAACGGGGTAAGGGCAAGGAGGATGCGCTGAGGATGCGCTGGCGCCTCCAGCTCATCTTTACCCCCCTCCCGGCTGATTAGCCCAATCGAGGGCCGGCCTAGTGTCCTCATGGCCCCTCCCTCCTCCTTGTCACAGAGTGTTGTACAGTAGCCTGCATGACCTGTAATGTCTCTTGTATGCAGTGCAAGGCTTATTTGTATGGAAATAAAAACTAAATTAATGTAGTTACTTTTTAAGGAGTAACGCAATATTCTAACAAGTTACTTTTAAAAGTAACATTACCCAACACTGTTTGTGACTTTGAAGATGAGGTCAAATTTTATGACCAATTTATTCAGAAAACCAGCTAATTCCAAAGGGTTCACATACTTTTTCTTGCCACTGTATAAAAGGCTTAATTTGGTAAATACTTAAATATAGAGCATTGTAACGGTCCATCATGCAAAATAAGAGTCCCAAGTGTTGACACTGCTTACAAGTGCTGGTTTTCGTTATTGACGGTATATAAACTAGTTTCAAGTCCTCTGATGTGTCACAGCATTCATGAGTGCAAAACTGCTGCAAAAACACTTTGTAAATCGAAACCTTGTGTGTGACGCAATAAGAGCAGACCTGAATGGATTGCTGTAATCAGCACTTTTCAAAATGTTTTAATCTCCGCAGCCGATTAATTGTGCTGCTCTTGCGGCACTTTCACTGTAAAAGTGAACTAACAGCAGTTTCATGCGTGAACGTATGTAATGTATGCAGCGGGTGTGTTTGGCTGAGGGTTTGCTGCTGTTATCAGGGTTTGTGGGAGCTCACAGCTGGGACGGGCCACTTTGGACTTTGACCAGTGCAGCTCTTGTATCTCGCACTCGCTCTGTCCATTTCAGAGGAATAGAAACTTAAGAGGAAGGTGGAGAACGAGGAAGAAAGGCAGACAAATGAGAACCACATTGAAGGAGAATGAGAAATAGAGTGTGCAAGTTCTTTTTAAGTCAGTCCAGTGAAAGTCTGACATTTTGCCTCCTAATTTTGTCCATTCAGTGCTTTGGCATGATAAAAATGCTTTAATTTGTCAAAGCATTTTTTTGGACTGTTCAAACATTATTTCCGATATCTCAGAAGTCAAAGTCTGCTGGTTTTCAAATAGTTTTGGATGGTTTCCCTCATCGTGTTGCCTTTAGTTAAGTGCCACTTTCACAACCGTCACGTCCGTTTATGGCGTTTGTTTTTCTTTTTCGCATTAACGTAAGACGGATAGAATAAAAATCAAACATTACATTGTGTGTTATTAAATGTGTTACTAATGAATTATAAATAAACCGGTTTTCATATTGGCATTTTCATGCTTATTACTGATGAGCCTTTTGGTTTTTATTTGGCCAATAATTGAAAAAAATTCAAATTAAATAAATTGTTTTAGAGTTATTATTTAGATACTAGATACAATATAAACGATTTGAACTCCGTGTAATGCGACGCATTAGATACTATATAAACGATACAACGATATGAACTCCACCGCATAATGCGACGCATTAGATACTATATAAACGATATGAACTCCACCACGTAATGCGACGCATTAGATACTATATAAATGATACAGCGATATGAATTCCACCACGTAATGCGATGCATTAGATACTATATAAACGATATGAACTCCACCACGTAATGCGACACATTAGATACTATATAAATGATACAGCGATATTAACTCCACCACGTAATGCGACGCATTAGATACTATATAAACGATATGAACTCCACCATGTAATGCGACGCATTAGATCCAGTATAAACTATACAACGATATGAACTCCACCGTGTAATGCGACGCATTAGATCCAGTATAAACGATACAACAATATGAACTCCACCGCGTAATGCGACGCATTAGATACTATATAAACGATATAACGATATGAACTCCACCGCATAATGTGACGCATTAGATACTATATAAACGATATAACGATATGAACTCCACCGCGTAATGCGACGCATTAGATACTATATAAACGATATAACGATATGAACTCCACCGCATAATGTGACGCATTAGATACTATATAAACGATATGAACTCCACCATGTAATGCGACGCATTAGATACTATATAAACTATACAACGATATGATCTCCACCGTGTAATGCGACGCATTAGATCCAGTATAAACAATACAATGATATGAACCCCACTGTGTAATGCGACGCATTAGATCCAGTATAAACAATACAGTGATATGAACCCCACTGTGTAATGCGACGCATTAGATACTATATAAACGATGCAACGATATGAACCCCAACGTGTAATGCGACGCATTAGATCCAGTATAAACTATACAACGATATGAACTCCACTGTGTAATGCGACGCATTAAATCCAGTATAAACAATACAACGATATGAACCCCACTGTGTAATGCGACGCATTAGATACTATATAAACGATGCAACGATATGAACCCCACCATGTAATGCGACACATTAAATCCAGTATAAACTATACAACGATATGAACTCCACTGTGTAATGCGACGCATTAAATCCAGTATAAACTATACAACGATATGAACTCCACTGTGTAATGCGACGCATTAGATCCAGTATAAACAATACAATGATATGAACTCCACCGCGTAATGCGACGCATTAGATCCAGTATAAACGATTAATCGATATGAACTCCACCGTGAAATGCGACGCGTTAGATACAGTATAAACGATTAATCGATATGAACTCCACCATGTAATGCGACGCATTAGATACTATATGCTACAACAATATTAACTCATTATCTACTATATAATATAAGGACACATTTCTACCACATAAATGGGCATACTATATAATGCAACTATAAACTACAACAACATTAATAACACATTGCCAACTTTGTAACTAATCTACCATTTACACGTCCCTCTCAATCTTTCTGTCTCTAAAGGAAGCATCTGTTCAGTTCTGTAGCTCCACGTGGCTCTAAGTCTCCTCCCCCGTCTCTCTCTCTCTCGGGCTGTGTTCAGTGTGGTGGGTGGGCCACATTCCTGTGCCCTCGTTTCACAAGGCCAAACTCTCTCTCTCTCGCTCGCTCGCTCTCTTTCTTTTCCTCTCTCACTCCTGTTTTTCCTTCTCTACTGTACGTAAGGGAGAGTTTGAGGGCCCCATCGGCCCAGAGACTCTGTGAATGTTCTGCCCACTTTAGTGTGTCAGAATTAGGCTAAGTTTAAACTCCAGACCCAGGATGAGCCGGGCCTAGCAGAACTCGACCTCTCCAGTCGGGGGGAGGCAGGTAGGCAATGTGCTGCCTCATGCGTGCATGTTTGTGTGTGACGGGGGTGGGGGGGTGAGTCAATGCATTATGTAAAGACTTTGCAGACGTTGAAGATAAGTTGGACAAACAGTGTTTGTTTGTTTTGTTTTATTTGTTTGTTTGTTTGGTCATGTCTAAAAAGTTAAAACATGTTTTAGGAGAAGAGGGTGAATTTTTTTGCCTTTCCAGGCAGTTTAGTGGACTTGTGCGCTGTTTTGCCTTTTCTTCTTTATAAGGTAGTGTGTGTGTGTACGTGTGTTAGTGTGTTTTTCAGAGACATTCGTTGCATATTTTGTCTCTTACTGCACTGATAAACGCATCTTGGATTAAGTCATTGGTCTTGTGTTGTTTTTCAGTATGTATTGTGACTTTTCGTCTTTTTATCGGCATTTCGTGGTGCAGACTTTCTCTGTAATCCATGTGGTGAATGTTAATGTCTCTCTCTCTCTCTCTCTCTCTCTCTCTCTCTCTCTCTCTCTCTCTCTCGCGCTCTCTCACCCAGCCAGGTTCTCATTCTTTCTGTTACATGTGCTAAATGTCTCTCTCTTTCTCTAGATAAGAATTAGAGACCCTAATCAGGGCGGTCGGGACATCACAGAAGAGATCATGTCAGGAGGTCGCAGTGGCTTGACACCAACACCTCCACAGGTAACTCATACACACCTGAACAGATTGCATTTACTCCATGTCACTTTATTGCATTGCTAAAGTAGATGTTAAATGATAGCATACAGTGAACAGGAGCTGTCAAGCTCCAAAAGGATGTAAAAGTAGTCCATATGACTCGTGCAATATCTTCCAGGGCTTTTGAAGTAACACAATAGCTTTATGTGATGCAATAGATACTATATAAACGATACAACGATATGAACTCCACCGTGTAATGCGACGCATTAGATACTATATAAACGATACAACGATATGAACCCCACTGTGTAATGCGACGCATTAGATACTATATAAACGATACAACGATATGAACTCCACCGTGTAATACGACGCATTAGATACTATATAAACGATATGAACTCATGCAACGCATTAGATGCTATAAGCGATATGAACTCCATGTAATGCAATGCTTTAGATACTATACAAGCGATATGAACTCCACCGTGTAATGTGACGCATTGGATACTATATAAACGATATGAACTCCGCCGTGTAATGCGACGCATTAGATACTATATAAGTGATATGATCTCCACCGTGTAATGCGACGCATTAGATACTATATAAGCGATATGAACTCCGCCGTGTAATGCGACGCATTAGATACTATATAAACGATATGAACTCCGCCGTGTAATGCGACGCATTAGATACTATATAAGCGATATGAACTCCGCCGTGTAATGCGACGTTTAAGATACTATATAAGCGATATGATCTCTGCCGTGTAATGCGATGCATAAGATACTATATAAGCGATATGAACTCTGCCGTGTAATGCGATGCATAAGATACTATATAAGCGATATGAACTCTGCCGTGTAATGCGACGCATAAGGTACTATATAAACGATATGAACTCTGCCGTGTAATGCGACGCATAAGGTACTGTATAAACGATATGAACTCTGCCGTGTAATGCGACGCATAAGGTACTGTATAAACGATATGAACTCTGCCGTGTAATGCGACGCATAAGGTACTATATAAGCGATATGAACTCTGCCGTGTAATGCGACGCATTAGATACTATATAAACGATATGAACTCATGCGACGCATTAGATACTATATAAGCGATATGAACTCTGCCGTGTAATGCGACGCATTAGATACTATATAAACGATATGAACTCATGCGACGCATTAGATACTATATAAACGATATGAACTCATGCGACGCATTAGATACTATATAAGCGATATGAACTCTGCTGTGTAATGCGACGCATAAGATACTATATAACCGATATGAACTCCGCCGTGTAATGTGACGCATAAGATACTATATAACCGATATGAACTCCGCCGTGTAATGCGACGCATAAGATTCTATATAACCGATATGAACTCTGCCGTGTAATGCGACGCATTACATACTATATAAACGATATGAACTCATGCGACGCATAAGATACTATATAACCGATATGAACTGTGCCGTGTAATGCGACACATTAGATACTATATAAACGATATGAACTCATGCGACGCATTAGATACTATATAACCGATATGAACTCCGCCGTGTAATGCGACGCATTAGATACTATATAAACGATATGAACTCATGCGACGCATTAGATACTATATAACCGATATGAACTCCGCCGTGTAATGCGACGCATTAGATACTATATAAACGATATGAACTCATGCGACGCATAAGATACTATATAACCGATATGAACTCCGCCGTGTAATGCGACGCATTAGATACTATATAAACGATATGAACTCATGTGACGCATAAGATACTATATAACCGATATGAACTCCGCCGTGTAATGCGACGCATTAGATACTATATAAACGATATGAACTCATGCGATGCATTAGATACTATATAAGCGATATGAACTCTGCCGTGTAATGCGACGCATAAGATACTATATAACCGATATGAACTCCGCCGTGTAATGCGACACATAAGATACTATATAACCGATATGAACTCTACCATGTAATGCGACGCATTAGATACTATATAAACGATATGAACTCATGCGACGCATAAGATACTATATAACCGATATGAACTCTGCCGTGTAATGCGCCGCATAAGATACTATATAAGCGATATGAACTCCGCCGTGTAATGCGACGCATTAGATACTATATAACCGATATGAACTCCGCCGTGTAATGTGACGCATAAGATACTATATAACCGATATGAACTCCGCCGTGTAATGCGACGCATAAGATACTATATAAGCGATATGAACTCTGCCGTGTAATGCGACACATTAGATACTATATAAATGATATGAACTCCGCCGTGTAATGCGACACATTAGATACTATATAACCGATATGAACTCCGCCGTGTAATGTGACGCATAAGATACTATATAAACGAGATGAACTCTGCCGTGTAATGCGACGCATTAGATACTATATAACCGATATGAACTCCGCCGTGTAATGTGACGCATAAGATACTATATAAACGATATGAACTCTGCCATGTAATGCGACGCATTAGATACTATATAACCGATATGAACTCCGCCGTGTAATGTGACGCATAAGATACTATATAAACGATATGAACTCTGCCATGTAATGCGACGCATTAGATACTATATAACCGATATGAACTCCGCCGTGTAATGCGACGCATAAGATACTATATAAACGATATGAACTCTGCCATGTAATGCGACGCATTAGATACTATATAAACGATATGAACTCATGCGACGCATAAGATACTATATAACCGATATGAACTCCGCCGTGTAATGCGACGCATAAGATACTATATAAATGATATGAACTCTGCCATGTAATGCGACGCATTAGATACTATATAAACGATATGAACTCATGCGACGCATAAGATACTATATAACCGATATGAACTCCGCCGTGTAATGCGACGCATTAGATGCATTAGATTCTTCTGGAAGTTTGACAGATGTGGTCACTATGATCTGTTTTATATAGAATATAGGAGCATTTATACTCAAGTGTTCAATTGGAAAAAAATAAACGCTTTTGGGTTTGAATAAATAATGATAGAATTAAAATTTTGGGGTGAACTATCAGTTTAATAGCACACCTGAAAAAAGCCTTACAGCTAACACGCACATCTACACCCCTCAGGGAATAGCACACACTCCTACACAACCTTACCGGTAAGTACACATGCAAATATGTTGTTGTTTTCTATTTCAGTCAGTGCTGCCCGGCTCGGACGTATGTATCGTCACACTGCCCAACGGTGACAACCCCAAACCTGAGGTCATCATGACAACCAGAGCAGAGTTTCCCATCCCTCCAGGTGAAAGCCCTCTTCCTGATGCCCCGCCCACTCCACCTCTCACCAGTTCAGTAAGTGACACGGTAGATGCTCCGCCCCCTGCCGACGATCCCCATGTGACGACTGTTGCGATGGACACGCACACAGAAGTGAAATGGCAAGGCAAGATTACAGCGGTATCCGCCCCCTCTAGTTATAACTGTGCTGAAGCCACGCCCTCTAAAGATAAAGAGGAGGGGCTTGTGACTGTCCCCCGGGCGGAGCCAGCACTTGAATCTCCTATAGTTCAACCCGAAGAGTTACAGCTATTCAACGGCATACCAGCAGGGGGCGTTCACGCTCACGGCGACTTCCGAGACGTCAGCCCTATCGCCGAGCCTGACGTCACTAAAGAAGCTCCACCGGTTACAGTCGAAATGCCTGATGAGGCTCTCAAGATGACGCCTGATGTTGTTTATATTCCTCCTCAGGTTGTCAAAGAGACTAAGGAAGTGCCAGCTCCTGTTGTTAAGGAGCCCATTCCTCCAGGTTTCAAGGAGATGCCCGCTCCTGTTGTCAAGGAGACGCCCACTCCTGTTGTCAAGGAGACGCCCGCTCCTGTTGTCAAGCAGATTTCTCCTGTGGTTGCCAAGGAAACGCCTACAACGGTTGAAGAGGAAGCTGCTCCGCAGGTTACCCAGCAGGATGTCGTCAAGGAAACTCCTGTTGTTAAGGAGACGCCTGCTCCGAGCACTAAACAAACCCCGGAAACTTTTGTTAGCAAACCGCCTCCGTCTGTTGTCAAAGAAGCACCTTTACTTGCTGCCATGGAAACACCAGAACCAGTCGTCAAGGAAACCACTGCACCCGCGGAGGTCGTTGCGGAGGTTTCTAAAGCCACACCCCCTTCAATAGAAGAGCGGGAGGACACGCCCACTCCACAGACCACTCCCTCCGAGAGTACTATGCAAGGTATGTCTCAGAAACATGTGCAAACACTTCTAGTTGCATAGAGAGCCATAGGATGCTCCCTTGCTCCCTGTTTAGTGAACGACTTAACCTCCAGTGTGCTGTCTGTCTGCACTGGTCTCAGAACAGTTATAGGAGAGCTATAGGATGCTCCCTATTTAGTGCATGACTTAACCTCCAGTGTGCTGTCTGTCTGCACTGGTCTCAGAACAGTTATAGGAGAGCTATAGGATGCTCCCTATTTAGTGCATGACTTAACCTCCAGTGTGCTGTCTGTCTGCACTGGTCTCAGAACAGTTATAGGAGAGCTATAGGATGCTCCCTATTTAGTGCATGACTTAAACCTCCAGTGTGCTGTCTGTCTGCACTGGTCTCAGAACAGTTATAGGAGAGCTATAGGATGCTCCCTTGCTCCCTATTTAGTGCATGACTTAACCTCCAGTGTGCTGTCTGTCTGCACTGGTCTCAGAACAGTTATAGGAGAGATATAGGATGCTCCCTTGCTCCCTATTTAGTGCATGACTTAACCTCCAGTGAGCTGTCTGTCTGCACTGGTCTCAGAACAGTTTGAAATGCACCTTATTTTCATGCTAACTCCATATAAAGCCTAAACAGTTTCTGTCTTAAAATGTCCCTCTCTCCAGTTTGTATTGTGTTAATACTGTGTGTGCATTTGCAGCGGTTTCTGTGCCAAAGAAGAAGAGAAAAATGAAAGATCTTAACAAGAAGGAGGCCGGCGATGTGCTTGATGCCTTTAAAGAGGTGAGGGGATGTTTTGTATTTAGCAGTTTCTTCTCTTCAGTAATAATGGAAGCACCTGTCAATCAGACCCGACACATCAAGTGCAACAAATTGCAAATAAAAATCGTAAAAACAAAATCGCATTTTAATGTGAAAATGTGTCATACCTGATGCAAAATGCACTCCGGTCCTTTTAAGTGGTATAATGCAAATAAAACCAGTCTGACCGTACAGATTACACTCGCTTTAATGCAAAATACTTCTGATAATAATTATGTTGTCACTCTCCTTCAAAGGAAAGGTACATTTCCGTGTGATAACGTGAGAATATACCATGTTGCAATGATGCTAGTTAGTGCTGTGTGTTGATACAGATTTCTCGATTCGATATCGATTCATATGGGTATGTTATATCAGCTATAATGTGCCTTTTGCTTACATTTAAAGGAATATATCTCTGTCAGATAATGCTGTTAATTATACAACTAGATACATAAAAAAAATATTCATTTTA
>JAVLUX010000029.1:38667500-38680000 GCA_032164185.1 Moxostoma hubbsi
CTCATGCGCACACTCGCATACACACACACACACACACACTCACGCACACACACACACACTTACACAAACACACGCATATACACACTCACACACACGCTCACACACACTTACACAAACACACGCATATACACACTCACACACACACGCTCATACACACACGCTCACACACACACATACACGCACACACACATACACACACATACACATTCACACACACACATATAGACACACTGACACGCACACACAAACACACTCAAAGTCAACATGAAAACTTAAAACACACTATTTAATTCCTTAATTTAGCACCTACAATAACATCAGTAACTGTAACTACTCGCTCCACCTCAAACAATCCTGATCAATTATACATTCCACGTCTCACAATCCCGTTAAACCCGCGTGTGACGCTGTTGTTTATCCTCCGGTCCTGTAGGAGGCGCTGCAGTGCGTCAGTGAGCTGAACTGCGCATCTCTGCTCTCTGTGTTTGTGCGGACGGGAATCGAGTCGACGCTGGAGCGCAGCACCGTCACCAGAGAGCACATGGGGTTACTGTTTCACCAACTCGTCAAAACACAAACGCTGTCAACACAACAATACTTCAAAGGGTGACAGAGGATTTTAAACTACTTGATTTCTTTAGGGCTGTTATTAGCAGCATGACCGGGTTGCTGGATGTGGTGCAATAAAATACAAATATTAATTTTAAAACAATAATTAAATCTTAATTTGTATTTATTTATTGTTTTGGTGATTTTAATCCTTTGAACGCTTTCTAAATTGTCAGTAAAATAATTAAATAGAATAGAAAAGTCTTTAAAGCGACAAGACAAAAACAATAAAGTGTATTAAAATTATTTAAATTGTATTTTATTTTTACATTTTTTTGCAATTTTATATTTTAAAATTCTAACAGAATTTTTGTATAAAATGAAGGAAAAAAAATACAACAATGTATTAAAATTAGGGCTGTCAATCAATTAAAACATTTAATTAAATTAATTACATGGTGTCCCGATAATGATGAAATAATGATACATAGCTATCTTTATTTAACAATTATATATATATATATATATATATATATATATATATATATATATATAAAATACAAAAAAAATAAATGTAATTAATTGCGTAAATTTTTTAACACGTTATTTTTTATAAAATTAATCACACTGAATTAACGTGTTAAATCAACAGCCCTAATTAAAATAATAGTATAAGATTGTAAAAAAAATTATAATAATTTTGTTTTAGATGATAGAAAAAAATTCAATAAAATGCGACGAGTCTTTAAAGCAACGTTATTTAAAAAAAAAAAAAAAAAAAAAAAAACGTTTTTTACTATTTCATATTTTGTGGGAAAAAAATAGTCTTTAGACGATAAGACTGGTAGACCTTTTTTTTTTTTTTTTGTCAAATTAAAATAAAAAACAAAGTATGTATTAAAATTGTCAATTGTAATTTTTTACGATTTTATGTTAATCTTGATGATTAAATTAGTCTTTAAAGTGACGTGATCATTTTTAAGTAAAATTGTAAAAAATAAATAAAAAATAAAAAAATTGCATTAAAAAATTTTAAATCGTAATGAGTTTTTAAAACTATTATATTCTTTATGTTTGGATAGAACAAAATAAGTCTTATTAGGAATAGTCTTAAAGCAACTATATTAATATATATATATATATATATATATATATATATATATATACTGTATTAATTACAGTTTCTATTAAGACATTATGGTGCCGGCCAACGTCTCCGGTCATGAAAAAGTTTGCCGGACAGGATGGAAAAAATCTGGTCAAATCATCATGTGTTCTTAAAGCAACATGACAGAAAACATTTACAATAATGCTTACGCAAGTGTGTGAATGTTCATTTAGGCTGTCGGAGGTGTTGGAGGTGGCTGAGGACATGGCTATAGATATTCCCCACTTCTGGCTGTATCTGGCTGAACTCATCTGCCCCCTGCTGCATGAGGGGGGCATTGCAATGGGCCCGCTGTTCAGGTGAGCGCAAACACGCCCCAATTGACCTCATGCATGGACATACAGACACCGAGCACAAATCAACACCACAACAACATCCATATTCATCCTTACGGACAGATTTCACACTGAGGGTGAAAATGAACTGCCCCTCATTTCAGTATGACCTCTGACCTCTGCTCTCTTCGTGTTTAGGGAGGTGTCTAAACCACTGGTGCCTCTGGGGAAAGCTGGAGTTTTACTGGCGCAGATCCTCACCCTGCTGTGCAAAGCAATGGTACGACACACGTGTGGAAGTAAATAAAGGAGTGCATGTTGACATCCAGACTTGGTGTGTGAAAGTATATTAACAGGTTTGTGCCCTGAATATAGTTTTGAACTCTTTCCTGTCTCAGAGTCATAAGAAGGTGGGACTGATGTGGAGGGAGGCGGGGCTTAGCTGGAAAGACTTCCTGCCAGAAGATGAGGACGTCAATAAGTTTGTCACTGAGAAGGTTTGAGAAACATTCATCAGCCGTTCAATCTGTAATCAATGTTATCTTTCACTAAATCAGTAGCGGGAAATTGATATCTGTCAGATATTTACTGAAATTGTGTGTGTGTGTGTGTGTGTGTGCGCATGTGTGTGCGGGCCTCTGCCTGTGTGCATGTGTGTGCGGGCCTCTGCCTGTGTGCATGTGTGTGCGGGCCTCTGCCTGTGTGCGGGCCTCTGCCTGTGTGCATGTGTGTGCGGGCCTCTGCCTGTGTGCGGGCCTCTGCCTGTGTGCATGTGTGTGCGGGCCTCTGCCTGTGTGCGGGCCTCTGCCTGTGTGCATGTGTGTGCGGGCCTCTGCCTGTGTGCGGGCCCCTGCCTGTGTGCATGTGTGTGCGGGCCTCTGCCTGTGTGCGGGCCTCTGCCTGTGTGCGGGCCCCTGCCTGTGTGCGGGCCTCTGCCTGTGTGCATGTGTGTGCGGGCCTCTGCCTGTGTGCGGGCCTCTGCCTGTGTGCATGTGTGTGCGGGCCTCTGCCTGTGTGCATGTGTGTGCGGGCCTCTGCCTGTGTGCATGTGTGTGCGGGCCTCTGCCTGTGTGCATGTGTGTGCGGGCCTCTGCCTGTGTGCGGGCCCCTGCCTGTGTGCATGTGTGTGCGGGCCTCTGCCTGTGTGCGGGCCTCTGCCTGTGTGCATGTGTGTGCGGGCCTCTGCCTGTATGCGGGCCTCTGCCTGTGTGCGGGCCCCTGCCTGTGTGCATGTGTGTGCGGGCCTCTGCCTGTGTGCGGGCCTCTGCCTGTGTGCATGTGTGTGCGGGCCTCTGCCTGTGTGCGGGCCTCTGCCTGTGTGCGGGCCTCTGCCTGTGTGCATGTGTGTGCGGGCCTCTGCCTGTGTGCATGTGTGTGCGGGCCTCTGCCTGTGTGCATGTGTGTGCGGGCCTCTGCCTGTGTGCATGTGTGTGCGGGCCTCTGCCTGTGTGCATGTGTGTGCGGGCCTCTGCCTGTGTGCATGTGTGTGCCGGCCTCTGCCTGTATGCGGGCCTCTGCCTGTGTGCATGTGTGTGCGGGCCTCTGCCTGTGTGCGGGCCTCTGCCTGTGTGCGGGCCCCTGCCTGTGTGCATGTGTGTGCGGGCCTCTGCCTGTGTGCATGTGTGTGCGGGCCTCTGCCTGTGTGCATGTGTGTGCGGGCCTCTGCCTGTGTGCATGTGTGTGCGGGCCTCTGCCTGTGTGCGGGCCTCTGCCTGTGTGCGGGCCTCTGCCTGTGTGCATGTGTGTGCGGGCCTCTGCCTGTGTGCATGTGTGTGCGGGCCTCTTCCTGTGTGCATGTGTGTGCGGGCCTCTGCCTGTGTGCATGTGTGTGCGGGCCTCTGCCTGTGTGCATGTGTGTGTATGCCTTTGCCTGTGTGCATGTGTGTGCGGGCCTTTGCCTGTGTGCGCATGTTTTGCCTGTGTGTGCGCGCGGGCCTTTGTCTGTGTGCACGTGCATGTGTGCGCGCGCCTGTGCGCGTGCCTTTGCCTGTGTGTGTGTGCGTGCGTGCGTGCGTGCATGTGTGTGTGTGTGTGTGTGTGTGTGTGTGTGTCCGCATGTTTGTGTGTGTGCGTTGTGTCTGCCTGTGTTCCCGAGGGTAATGCACTGGTGTAATTGCAGGTTACTGTTCCTTCACTTTGAATACACAGTCTTGATTATTCTCTCTGTGTGTGTGTGTGTGTGTGTGTGTGTGTGTGTGTGTGTGTGTGTGTGTGTGTGTAGGGAGTAGAATTCACTGTAGGAGACGAGTGTGTGAAGAGTAGCAGTAAATCTTTGAGTTCAGAAGAGATCTCGAGAGAACTCGAGCGACTTCTACAAGAGAAAGCCGACAACCAGAGGATCATTGACTGGGTCGAGGTACAGAACTGTGTGTGTGCTCTAAGACGTAGTATAAACGTGCCACCCACCAAGCAGATTGCTCTGAGTATTGGCGCTGACTAACCATCCCTGCTGAGTGACTCCAGCCAGGTCTCCTTAGCAACCAAATTGGCCCGGTTGCTAGGGAGGGTAGAGTCACGTGGGGTAACCAAATTGGCCTGGTTGCTAGGGAGGGTAGAGTCACATGGGGTAACCAAATTGGCCCGGTTGCTAGGGAGGGTAGAGTCACATGGGGTAACCAAAGTGGCCCGGTTGCTAGGGAGGGTAGAGTCATATGGGGTAACCAAATTGTCCCGGTTGCTAGGGAGGGTAGAGTCACATGGGGTAACCAAATTGTCCCGGTTGCTAGGGGGAGGGTAGAGTCACATGGGGTAACCAAATTGGGCCCGGTTGCTAGGGGGAGGGTAGAGTCTTATGGGGTAACCAAATTGTCCCGGTTGCTAGGGGGAGGGTAGAGTCACATGGGGTAACCAAATTGTCCCGGTTGCTAGGGAGGGTAGAGTCACATGGGGTAACCAAATTGGCCTGGTTGCTAGGGAGGGTAGAGTCACATGGGGTAACCAAATTGTCCCGGTTGCTAGGGAGAGTAGAGTCACATGGGGTAACCAAATTGTCCCGGTTGCTAGGGAGGGTAGAGTCACATGGGGTAACCAAATTGGCCCGGTTGCTAGGGAGGGTAGAGTCACATGGGGTAACCAAATTGTCCCGGTTGCTAGGGAGGGTAGAGTCACATGGGGTAACCAAATTGGCCCGGTTGCTAGGGAGGGTAGAGTCACATGGGGTAACCTCCTCGTGGTGGTGATTAGTGGTTCTCTCAATGGGGCGTGTGGTGAGTTGTGTGTGGATCGTGGAGAGTAGCATGAGTCTCCACATGCTGTGAGTCTCCGCGGTGTCATGCACAACGAGTCACGTGATCAGATGCGCCAATTGACGGTCTCAGAAGTGGAGGCAACTGAGACTCGTCCTCCGCCACCCGGATTGAGCCGAGTAACCGCACCACGTCGTGTGCTACATTTCAAGTCATCATAAGTCATAAGGGAGCGTTGTGTGAGGAACAGACTGAAATTTAAGTCTTAATTCGCTGAAAATCTTCCTCTTCATTCATATTATAACAAAATGACAGAAGAGAAGAAACTGAGCTCAGACTTCATTGGTTCTGTACCATAATGTTCAGTTGTTGTTGCTAATGCCTGTGTCACCTTTATGACCTTTGCCCTCTGCGCAGGCTAACCTGGACGAGCAGCAAACGGCATCCAACATATTCATCCGAGCGCTGATGACAGCAGTTTGTCAGTCTGCCGTCATCTGTGAGTCACATCTGCCTCTTTTTGATCCCGTTGCGTTCCTTAATTGTGACATTTTGCTTGTTCTCTTCTCCAAACTGCCTCTAATCTCACCCTGTGTTATGTGATCGTCCAGGTGAGAACCCATATAAAGTAGATGCTAAAGAAATTACCCAGAGGGCCAAGCTGTTGCAACGCTACCTTAAAGACGAACAGAAAGAACTGCAGGCGCTGTACGCTCTCCAGGGTGTCATGGTTCAAATGGAGCAACCGCCGAGTAAGTTGTCTTTGTTTTGACGATTCTTCAGATTATTCTCTCGCACCAGATGAATCGATCATGACTTCCTCTTTCTCTAGATTTGCTGCGGATGTTTTTTGACGTGTTGTATGACGAGGACGTCATAAAAGAGGAGGGCTTTTATAAGTGGGAGTCGAGCAAAGACCCCGCGGAACAGCTGGGCAAGGGCGTCGCCCTCAAATCAGTCACCGCCTTCTTTACCTGGCTGCGCGAAGCTGAGGACGAATCGGACAACAGCTAGATTTTTGGCCCCGCCCACTACAAGGAACGTTTGACGTGGAGTACAAACGGGAAAAAGGAACGATTGGGATGTTTTCAGTATTTGGACATCTGGTGACTTGTTTTTTTTTGTTTAGTCTTTCGTTTGCGCCAGGAAATAACGAGTATTAGAGGATAACAAGCCTTACCTGCTCACTACAGTTTGTGGGGTTTTTAGTCGTTCGCGTTGCTGCTTGCTCTTTCATGCTCCTGCTGCCGTGGAGACGGACATTGCTGACATCATTGTATCACTTGTTGATGATGTCACTTCCTGTTTCTATTTTTTTTTGTTGGGAAATCCGTTATTATTCATTATCGCTGATCTAGTTTTGAGTGGACTGGGTGATCGCGTGCGTACGAGGAGGATTGCCGTTTCGTTTTGGATTTTTTTTTTTTGTTTTTTTTTTTTTTTTTTTTTTTTTTTGAGTGATTTGAGGTCTTTGCTTTTTCTACTTTTTTATGATGGAAAATCTAACATACACACACACACACACAAAAAAAAAAATGCAAATCGTGTCACCCGTTTCAGAGCTGCGAAGTTTTGGCGGACTTGTGTCGTTTCGTAGCGGCTCCGGGCGACGCGTGCGCGGGAACGCGCTGGAGACATGAACTTTGACCTTTTTGCTGCTGCTCGCCGGGGGAACGTTTCTGCCGGTCTGACCTCACCTGACCTGACGTGCGGTTCCTTAACACATCAAACTTTATGGAAAAATTTAATTAAAACTTAAAAATAAGAAATAAAGTGGGGCGGACTCTTGGAAGAGGAGATATTGTGGAGGTTTACCGCACCTTTTGCACCTGTAGTGGACTTTACAAAAGAAATCATTATTACAGCTTGAATATATATATATAAACCCTTTAAAAATGTTTAAGAGAAAAAAATAATGCAAAAAGCTGGAGAATGAGAGAGTTTGAATACTACATGCCTTCTGGGCTTCCTGGAGTGGAGATGCATTTCAGGAGCGCCCTGTAAATAAATGTTTTTTTTTTTTTTTGGAAATAGAAATACTAACTTTAAAGTCATGTATTAATTTTGTGACTTTTTTTCTGTATTTCATTTTTTTTTTTTTTTGCGGTTTAACCCCCCCACCCCCCGGCTTGTACAATTATCCTCCTCTAGTTATTGATTAAAAGTTTAATGAAATTATGTAAATATTTCTCTTTTCTTTTTCTTTTGCTTTAAGTATTTAATTAAGAGAAATTAATGGCTCTTTTCATATTTGAAACTGGAAAAGATAATAAAGATTATTGCAATGAAAAAGGACAAACGATACGTGTGAAAATCCTTTTGTAATATTCACACTTGTTTGCTTTTACGATGTGGGTGGCATTAGCCCAATATGCCCTGATGCACACACACACAAACATCCACTAGAAATCATACACAAGCACCAAATTTGATGTATTTTTAACAAGAGGCTACTATCATTTGGGACGTACAATTACTGTTTGGGACTGAATGCAAAATACAGCATTGTGTGCAGTGGTTTAAGTCCCGCTTTACAGGTAAAAACTGTAAATTTGCTGTCCCCTCAAAATAACTGAACACACAGCCATTAATGTCTAAACCGCTGGCAACAAAAGTGAGTACACCCCAAAGTGAAAATGTCCAAATTGGGCCCAAAGTGTCAATATTTTGTGTGGCCACCATTATTTTCCAGCACTGCTTTAACCCTCTTGGGCATGGAGTTCACCAGAGCTTCGCAGGCTAATGAACGCTGCCTTTCCCGGACTTTCAGTTTCATCATACCACATTGGTGTAATGACCTTCTCAACTCCATCCGTGAAGCTGACTCACTCTGTCTTGAGTGTACAGCTTGTATAACAGTGTACATTTGCTGTCCTCAAAATAACTCAACACACAGCCATTAATGTCTAAACCGCTGGCAACATAAGTGAGTACACCCCTCACATTTTTGTAAATATTTGATTATATCTTTTCATGTGACAACACTGAAGAAATGACACTTTGCTACAATGTAAAATAGTGAGTGTACAGCTTGTATAATAGTGTAAATTTACTGTCCCCTCGAAATAACTCAACACACAGCCATTAATGTCTAAACCGCTGGCAACAAAAGTGAGTACACCCCTAAGTGAAAATGTCCAAATTGGGCCCAAAATGTCAATATTTTGTGTGGCCACCATTTTTTTCCAGCACTGCTTTACCCCTCTTGGGCATTGAGTTCAATAGAGCTTCACAGGCTAATGAACGCCGCCGTGTTGCACCAACACGGAGGCACCAGAACACTTTCCCAGACTTTCAGTTTCATCAGACCACATTGGTGGAATGACCTTCCTAACTCAGTCCGTGAAGCTGACTCACTCTGTCTTCTGTCTTTAATCAGTGTAAACACTTTTTGCAAGAGTCTGATCTGTAAATCAGATGTAAATATGGTCTCTGATATGCACACAGTCAAGGGAAATTAATACTGATGAATTCATCATTTATTTTTAATCATATGATCTGAGTTCCTTTAATAGCCATGTGATGGCGCTCTTCCCTCATCCATTACTCAAGTACATTTTTCTTGTATGTTTTTAACTCCGTTTAACTTTCCATCTCTCCTTCTGTAAATGATAGATTTACAACATTAAAAAAATCAATAATTGTTTATATTAACCAGTTCTTTACACTAAATCTACCTGATCCATGAGATCATCACGTGATGATTTTATGTCATCTGATCTAATATTTAATCGTTTTCTAAATGTTTAAATAATTGATGTTGCTATTGAAAATCCCTGAAATTATCACATTTATTTTTAGACCAAATACTATCAATTTTAATTTTGTTCAAGGTGATTAATTCAAAAGTTTTATTTAGTAGCCCCATTAAACATACACAAGTGTATTCTTTGAGGAATAAATGTGCGTCGTGTTATAGAACGACGTGCCCAGTTATATTCGAGTCGTGTTTACCACAGACTTTATTTTACCCAATAAGAAACTCTCGAGGGACCCGTGACAAATTACAAACTCACAACAACAACAACAACAACAGACTTCAGAGATGTTCAAATTACAAGTGAAATGAGATCTGTGATGAAAATGACTGAAAGACTTTTACTTACACACACTATACACATACATTACACACACACACTCTCTCTCACACCTACACATACACACACTCTCACACCTACACACTATACACATACACACACACACTCTCTCACACCTACACACTATACACACCTACACACTATACACACACGTGCGCGCACACACACTACACACACACACACACACACATACATATGCTATATACACACACTATACACACACACACTATATACGCACAATATACACACACACTCTCACACCTAAATACACTACACACACACTATACACACACACTATACACACACATACATACATACACACACACACTATACACACACACTATCCACACACACACACATACACATACACACACACACATACATATGCTATCCACACACACACACATACATACACAATATACACACACACACACACACATACATATGCTATACACACACACACTCTCACACCTAAATACACTATACACACACACACACACACATACATTATACACACATACATTATACACACACAAACTATACACACACACACACTTACATTATACACACATAACACACACACACACATTATACACATACACTATAGACACATACATACACACTATAGACACATACATACACACTATAGACACACACACACACACACACACTATAGACACATACACACACTATACATATACACACATACATACACTATATACACACACATACATTATACACATACATTATACACACACACACATACATACACACTATAGACACACACACACTATAGACACATACACACACTATACATATACACACATACATACACTATATACACACACACATACATTATACACATACATTATACACACACACACACATACATACACTATATACACTCACGGACACACACCCACACACACACTCACACATACACTACACACACACATGCACACTTGTAACGGTTAAACGAATCTGCATTCAAGAGGGGATTCTGTTCTCTGATCTAGAACAATTCTGTTGATGCGGTAAATTATATAATACTGATACAATATTTATAACGTCTAAAAGCTTAAACACACATTTCTTCTGCAGACGTTCAATCATAATGTGTATGACAGAGTCTCATGTTTGCTCTCACAGTTTCTAATGTCTCCGTTATAAACTTCACAAATAAATGTTCAAATTAGGGGCAAGAAATGGGCAACCTAACGCCTCTATTTAAAGCCAAGTATTGTTCTTAATATTAATATTCTTGGCGAACGTAGAAGAACCATTAAATAACTTTTATTCTTAAAGGGACAGTTCTCCCTAAATTGGTGTTTCTCTCATCATTTACTCACCCTCATGCCATCCCAGTGTGTGTGACTGACTTACTTCTCCTAAACACAAATGAAGATTTATAGAATAATATTTCATCTCTGTAGGTCCATACAATGCAAGTGGATGGTGACCAGAACTTTTGAAGCTCAAAAAGCACATAAAGGCAGCATAAAAGTAATCCACACGACTCCAGTGGTTAAATCCAAGATATGATCGGTGTGGGTGAGAAACAGATCAATATTTAAGTCCTTTTTTACTATAAATCTCCGCTTTCACTTTCATATTATTCTTTTGTTTTTGTCGTTTCGCGTTCTTCATACATATCGCCACCTACTGGGCAGCGAGGAGAATTTACAGTAAAAAAAAGGACTTAAATATTGATCTGTTTCTCACCCACATCTATCATATCACTTCTGAAGACATGGATTAAACCACTGGAGTCGTATGGATTACTTGTATGATTCCTTTATGTGCTTTTTGGATCTTCAGTGTTCTGGTCACCATTCACTTGCATTGTCTGGACCTACAGAGCTGAGATATTCTTCTAAAACATCTTCATTTGTGTTCAGCAGAAGAAAGTCACACATCTGGGATGGCATGAGGGTGAGTAAACAATGAGAGGATGTTCAGGACGATACATTTTCATTCCAGCAGGTTTATCAGCATAAAACATTTACATAATCTAATTTTAACCCTGTTTAATGCATGAGACTGTACATGCGAAAATATGAACGCCATAAATCTGAACACTGCTGAGCTCAGACCAACTCACATTTCTGTTCATGCATCTGTAAAGGCAAGTCAGTTGGCATAGTGACAACTACACGCGTTCAGCATGCCACCCCTGCCCGCAGCACCAGCCTGGTACAGTGATGCCAATCCACCAGCGTCTGCCATCACTGAGAGATGTTCAGATATCACATCGCAGCTGCTCCGAAACACTGACATAGACGTGAGAGAGTGAATTCATGTCATAATAATTCTCTTTATATAATATAAAGTCTAGTGTGTGTCCTCGGTTAACTCTACGTTTCTGACCAACATGCATATTTTTAATTTAATGTTTTCCTTTATGGAAGCGGTACAAGACACGGTGACTTCCTCCATTTGCCATCTGGAGATACAAAAGAAAAGTGATCGTTAAAATAAAGCGACACCTTTGAACATGAATGACACCAAAAAACAGCAAATTATTTGATACCTGCACACAAACACACTTATACACACACACAAACACACAAACACACTTATACACACAAACACACAAACACAAACACACTTACACACACACACACAAACACACTTATACACACACACACTCACTCTCTCTGTCTTAAACACACACACACAAACACACTTATACACACACAAACACACTTATACACACACACACAAACACACACACAAACACAATTATACACACACACACTCACTCTCTCTGTCTTAAACACACACACACAAACACACACACAAACACAATTATACACACACACACTCACTCTCTCTGTCTTACACACACACACACAAACACACTTATACACACACAAACACACTTATACACACACACACAAACACACACACTCACTCTCTCTGTCTTAAACACACACACACAAACACACTTATACACACACAAACACACTTATACACACACACACAAACACACACACAAACACAATTATACACACACACACTCACTCTCTCTGTCTTAAACACACACACACAAACACACACACAAACACAATTATACACACACACTCACTCTCTCTGTCTTACACACACACAAACACACACTCTCTCTGTCTTACACACACACACAAACACACACACACACTCACTCTCTGTCTTACACACACACACTCACTCTCTCTGTCTTACACACACAAACACACTTATACAC
>JAVLUX010000029.1:38685000-38687500 GCA_032164185.1 Moxostoma hubbsi
GATACTTAAGAGCCTATGCATCATTAGATCAATAAGATCATTAGTGCAGTGATTAATATGTTTCAGCAGGCAACAATTCTTTTCACCCTAACCGATGCAGTGTGTAGCTTCTCATTTCTTAAACAACCATGTTGGAAGACACATCATGTGGTTGTAGAAATGATGTAACTGTGTGTTCAGAAGGGGCATATTATTGGCCTGCATCAAGCAAAGAAAACAACTAATGAGATTGCTGCAGTCACTGGAAATGTGTTAAGAACTGTCCAATGCATTATTGAAACCTGGAAGGATAGTGGTGAACCGTCAGTTTCGTGGAAGAAATGTGGTTGTAAATCTTGAATGATCGCTAAAACTCTTGAAGACAGTAGAACTCACGGCTATGTTTATTAGTGAAAGTAAGATAATTACCACACACACACACAATGAGACGAGAACTTACAGGATTGGGACTAAACAGCTGTGCGCCAACAAAAAAGCCACTTGTTAGTGAAGCCAATCGGTAAAAATGACTTCAGTTTGCTAGAGAGCATAAAGATTGGACTGTTGAGCGATGGATAAAGGTCATGTGCTCTGATGAGCCCAGATTTACTCTATTCCAAAGCAATGTGCACATCAGTGTAAGAAGGGAAGCGCATGAATGCACCCATCATGCATAGTGCCCACTGTACAAGCCTCTGGTGGCAGTCTTATGATCTGGGGATGCTTGAGTTGGTCAGGTCGAGGCTCAGCAAAGTTATGTGGCAATAAACTGAAGTCAGCTGATTACCTGAATGTCCAGGTTATATCCCATCAATGGATTTTGTCTTCCTTGACCGCACGGGCATATTGCAGCCATGATTCATCAGGCTCAAATCATGAAAGAGTGTTTCAGGGAGCATGAGGAATCATTTTCACCGCAGGGTCTTTGAGATGTGCTGGAGAAGACTTTACGGAGTGGATTGACTCGGTCAAACATTAATGCAAGTCAATGCAGTGACGTTGCGTAAGGTTGTCGAAACAATGCCACAACGAACGCACCCTGTAATCAAAGCTAAAGGCAGTCCAATGAAATATTAGAGTGTGCAACTCGTTGTTGTTGTTGGCCAGGCAGTGTATATTGGAGAGCACATCAGTTTAGTCTGCTTATGTTTGGCAGAACAGTGGTAGGGTTTTTCTACCGCCCCACAACAGCGCAGGACTTGTGAAACGAGAGCGAGGGCGACTCAAGCTCTTCCCTGATCTCACAGCATATATGCATCTTAAATTACATAATGGTTTACCACGTAATTACATGGAGCAGGACTGTGTCGCCTCCGGGACGGCAGCAGGTGAGAATCTCACCCTCAGTTTCCTTCTCAGAGCGTATATGGGAAACCTGGCCGTTCTGCAGCAAGTGCATGCAGCTGCGTTACAACTGCTTCAGGGGCCGTTTATCGCTCTGTATTTCCTCTCCTCTAACACGCATCGGGTTACAGTGAGACAGTTAGACGGGGGGGGGGGGGGGGGGGGGGCAGTTATGCTGCATGTAAACAGAACACGGTAACTGTATGCGTCTTCATCCCTGTCTTTGTTTACAGCACGTGAATGACAAAAGCAGCTATTTAACCTTAGAACATGTACGTTAATTAAATGAACGCCCCCCTAGAATGTGTCAGAAATGATAATGTTAAATATGTTTGAATGTTGGCTGTGTTTGCATATGTACACAAAGTTTGAGGACTACATTGTCACCAGAATTCGTCTGAATCTGTAAAAAACTCACTTTGGCGACGTTCTCATTTGGGAAAACTAGCCATAAGTGCCCGTATACATTTCTACACACTTATTGATTGGACACGCATGTACTGTGTGTGTTTTAGGGTTCATGTAATATACATTGAATCATATATGCATCATGTGATCTCTGAGCTGGACTGCATTTCCAGGTCTTCTCTCACGTTTGTACATGAAACGAGAACGGAAAGAACGAAATCCAATGTCGTTCCGCTTCAGGAGTCCCAAACAAAGTACCTCAGATTTATTTTCACCACCACATTTATTAATCTTGAGCTGTAATTATTAATGACATATCAGGATACCGGGCCATTCAAAACACGCACGCGCCATTACTCCCGGGGCCGCACGCAGTGAGCACGAGCTGTCCAGATCTGTCCCGTTAATTGGCAATAAACGGAGCGGTTAAGGCTTGGCATGCTCACTGTGACAGGACAGATGACGCGCTGATCGAGTTTAATCACGTTTGTTTGTTTACTGCCACATTTATCTGTAAACAATTAACAGGTTTAACAATTAAGACCGCTTGAAACCCAATTTTTGAAAGAGTTTTGCTGCTTTTCGTTCATGTTTATAAGCCCTCTTTACGCTAACGTACCTCTAAAAGTTGACAAAATAAACCTTAAGCATATGTACCTTGGTGCTCGTGTGGACGATACAAGTCGAATCTGGTTTGCAACCCGTTCCCCCTCTGCTCATGTTCTGTGCTACTGCATATCTCACTGTCCCATCTATAAGAGGGGCTAAA